>JAOEHY010017798.1:0-18542 GCA_025447955.1 Psilopsiagon aurifrons | reverse complement strand
CAGTGCCTCACCAGCCTTACAGTAAAGAATTTCTTCCTCATATCCAATCTAAACTTCCCCTGTTTAAGTTTGAACCCGTTACTCCTTGTTCTGTCACTACAGTCCCTAATGAAGAGTCCCTCCCCAACATCCCTATAGACCTTCGAGCATAATGGGCCAAGATTGCTTTTATACAGACAACCTGCCTGTTAAAAAGGCAACAGGTTAAAAAAAAAGAATTTCAGATGTGTATTATTTGAAAGTATGGTACATGAAAAGGTGGCATCATGCTTCAGCAGCGCACAAATGTGACTGATACTTCATTATTCTGTGCTTTAAGAAATAGTCATTATTTCAATGACAGTTTTTCATCTATTATTTTAGTATTCAGAACTCTATTTACAAAAACCTCTTCCCCAGTAATTTCAGGATGTTACCAAATTTTCTAATGCTATGAGCTTTTAAAGAAAATACGAAAAATACAGCTTTGTGCGTGAGTTTTAGGCTAGTTTCAAAGTAATTCCAAAGGTAAAATAGATCTGTCAGTTATGCATTTACTTTCCTGAACTCTTGGGTATGTCAGAAATCTCAGTACAAGAATAAAGTTTGAGTTAATAATACTGTATTTCCAATCATGGATGTAAACAGTTCAGATTGTAATAGGAAAATAAGGCTGAACAAACTGCAGAAGATCATCTTCTTCATCCCACTGCCCCAGACAGGATAAAGAATACTTACATATCACTGGCAGTCAGTGATTTTTAAATGCTTATTGATTCCAAAGAAACAAGCTTGACTTTATTAGACCTCCTGGTTACTTTTTAAGTAGTACAGCATCTATCCAAGGACAGACTACATTTTTCAGTGTTAGTTTCAGGACCACTTCTGTTGGAATGCTAGAATAAATTTTGCTTTGGGAGGGTGGATTAATGATTGCTATGAAATGGGTGTTATAGATAAACAAGGCCAATTAAAGTAAGACAGTGAATACAGCTTAGAAAATGTGAAGAGATGAAAGATTTTGTTATTATTTGCAAACAGATCACATTGTTAAATGGAGACAAGTCAGGTTTGTGTGGGAGGTTGATCAATTTTGGGAGATTTGGGCTAGTTACAGAACTCATTAATAAATGCAGTAGAATCTGGAATTAGGAAGATGGAAATAAGCAGAATTACAGACATCCTATCTGAATTCACTTTCTGCAGAACTCTGGTTTGTGCTGAGATGAGATGAAAGGTAGAAGACAACCTGACATTAGCACTGAGGCTGAAAGCTTATCAGTTGGAGACTGTTGTCTCTGAGCATCCAGCTGTGGCTACCCCGTCCCTGGCAGTGCTCAAGGCCGGGTTGGACAGGGCTTTGAGCAACCTGGTCTAGTGGAAGGTGTCCCTGCCCATGACCAGGGGGTTTGGAACTGGATGATCTTTAAGGTCCCTTCCAACCCAAATCGTTCTCTGATTCTATGACTTAGCAGCCCTAAAACAGAACACTTTACTGGTTGCCCCTATTGTAGTTTTCCACAAAAAAATCAACTTCAGAAAATCATGAGTCCTTGCAAACAGTACTGAAGATAGCTGTTTGTATTTCCCATCTGTGATCTGAGGTTCTGAAATGCCAAGGTTTGTTCACTAGCATTTTCAGCACTCCTTGAAGGAGAATATTAGAGTCGAATTGGAAGCTTGATTCAAAACTTCTAAAGATTCATTCTGAACCATTCCTGGCAAAAGACTAATCAGGCTACTTTGTCCTTTGATGCAGAGCATAGTGATGATATCATCAGATGCACATAAGAGTCTTTGTGGCTCTATACTTGTGTATTAATGTAAATACCTTTGTCCTTGAACCCTGGGCTAAAATCATCTGCCTGAATTCTGTAACTTGCCAAGAAGCAATTAATTTTGGCTGATTTGGATGGAGGTAAAATAAAGGGTGGAATGGCATATCCACAGACATTTTGAGGATCTTGCCACCATTACTGGTATTGAAAAAGAAACTGAACAGCATGCTGAGGAGAGGGAGCAGAGAGCAGGGAATCTGAAGTAATCAAACATGCTTAAATGAAGGGCTCAAAGATGGATTCATATCACAAAAAATGCTTATTTTTAGTGTTTTTATATTAGTGGTTGGGCCTCATTTGTGGGCTTTATAAAGGAGTCTTGTTTCTCAGATATTTAGGAAAGGATGCGTTTACAGAGAGCAAAAAACCTAAAAGTTCTACAAGACAGCAGTTGTTTCACAGCATGCTGTGATTAAGGTGTGGGCATCTAACTTTGCAGGTTGTTCAAGGATGAGAGAGATACTTTTAACCTGTACGGATCATCAGACACCCAAATGAAACACAGCAGCAGCAGAACGGAAGGGGCCAGATAAACAAGATGAAATGCTCTCACTTGAGATATTTAAGTGTGCTGCATATGCCTAAATTTGGGTAAATGATTTCCAGATTTTGTGACTTATTTTTCATGTTTATTTAGAAATCTGCCTTCTTAGTACTGCACAGTTGTGTAGTTTACAGATTTACAATGCTGACCTTAGTTAATATGCCATTTTAATTTACAGTTTTATGAAACTAGACCTAAAGGATAGCTGTATCAGTAGAAAATTAATCTGCATGGACCTATGTGAGCATACACTGCACTGTGAAGTCTTACTAGCAGTGAATGCATGTGGAAAGAAACCTTTCTCCATTCCTTCTCCATACACATGTGGAAAGAAACCTTTCTCCATTCCTTCCCCATACACATAAGGCCTATCTCCAAATATTGTCCAAAAACAGCAGAAAAAGAAAATATATAGCAAAATATAGTGAAGAAACATATATTTGAAAGAAACTTAAAACACCCTCCAACTTTGCCTCATTTTTAACACAGATTCCATGAGCAACTTTGTAAGTGCTATTTTTTTTCTAGTCGTAGTTGGTCTAGGCTATAGACTTCCAGAGATGTACTTACAGCTTCTTTCTTACCAAAAGCTATCAGAGACCAAAAATGTCACTTCATCTCCCATGTCCAGATAGTAGACTTTCAAATCCATGCTGTATTGAAAAGTTACAATGGAGCAAGAATTCTTAGAATTAAATATAGAGCTAAATATTTCGTTTTCCAAAGGATACGTCTGGCAGTATATTCTGGAACCACCAATTAATAACGTATGTACATGAGCAGATGGATTCAAATACAGGACCATATTTTTATTTCCACTTACGCACACAGGAAGCTTTACTAATTCTCTCAAGCCAGTTCTTGCAGCATTAATGTTATTTTTAGTTTTTATCAATATATTCTCAAAGCAGTCTATAATAAGAAAAGCAGAAAGAATGCACATTTGTGTAATTTAAATTTACAAAATATTATGCTTTATTTATTTCAAATTAATTTTTCTTACAGTTGTTATCCTTCTCATGGCATCTACATGTACTTCATTCACACACATCCCCAAGTTAAAGAGCAATCTGTTGACAAGCTATGCCTAGTGGCTGGCAGACAGACTGAACTCTGAAATTCAGAGAGATGGAATCAGATTGGACTTCTATACAGTTACCAGGTGACTCAAATAGTCAAAAAGACATACCATGGTCTGTAGAGGGGATGGCACCTGCTTAGTTAAATTCTCCTTTAATAACCAAGTAAAGATGCGTGAATGCCTTGCAAAAAAATTGCTAGGGTTTCCTGAGGCTGGAATAATGAATAAAAAGACTTTTCTTAATAACAGTTATGTTCTACTATTTTATTAAATGTTTCATTATATCCACGATAAACCTCAGAAGATGTCCATTCTGCCAAGTATTTAATTGTTTCACGCTCTGTTAAAAAAAAAACAAACAACTAATACAGTGATTAGGTATATAGTAACTTCTCTTACACTTTGTAGTAAGGATGCACATTAAGAAATCAGGATGGTTTGGGATACAGTTTCAGGTAAAATGTCATTAGGAGAGCTTCACTGACATGCATTTACAAATTTAAGCCGTGATCCTAAAAATGGTTTCACATAGCTGCATGAGCTCATGCAGTGAGAGCCATGGACAGTGTGCAGACCTTATTTCAACATGCTCTTTAAATAAACTTATTGCTGTCTGGTCATTTCCCAGCATTAGTCAATGAAAAGTGGTTCTAAAATAAATTCACCCAGACATTTAATGAAGACCATCCATATCTTAAATGTCATATGAGAACTACAGATAACCTACCTGCACTGGATAGACTGATGAACATCAGTATCTTGAAAGTATTTCAGTTATTTCACTTTCAGAAAGCTTTCCACTCCAAATTTTTTAAACAAAATATATCAGCTTCTTGTTTAAGATTGCCATTTATTAAAAATATTATTCCATTATCTGTTAAAGGCAAATCATTTACATTGTTATTTAGGTCTTGGGTCAAACCATCTGAGGGAACTTCTATTTCTAAGTTTTGAATCCATCATTTATACAAAAAGTTCAGAAATTTGATAATAAAACTGCTGTTGTTGGAAAACGTGCAAACCATTTAATGGAGAGGTCACTGGTTTGGGGAGAACAAGTGAGATTTATTATCTCTGAAGAAGATAACTTGTTCAAGTATCAAGGCCCAAACAGTTCTGTTTCACTGCATTGGGATACAGCCGGCTAACAGAAACTTAAAAACTGAAAAACTCAGCTCAGTATACAGCAGATCTGGGAGAAGTATAAGCTCTCTAATTTTGTCTTCTGGAGAAAACGTCATACAGGACAGAACCTATCCCTATTGGTACAAGCTGTTTGGCTTTTCCTGAGAAGCTGCTGCTGAGTTTCAGAGGAGACTTAAAAAGCATAAGAACCTCTCACTGACTGCTTACCAAATACTGAGCAGAACTGTCGAGTCTGTCCAAAAACAAAAGAAGCTGGTAACTGTTAAGATTGGTTTTGTTTCTTTTTCTCTCATTTCACTGGAAAATATGTCTCCTGAGAAACTGAGTTGGACACTTCAGTTTTCATATCTCATCTAATAATAATCATCCTGTCCAGCCTGACTAGAATTTGAGTAAGTCTATGGGCTTAGTGCTCTCAAGAGGGATGCTAAAGAGACTCTTGCATATGATTATTGGATACAAGTTGTTTCACCCCAAACCTACTAACATACATTAACTTCTAGACTTGCCTCAGTAAATTAAATATTTTGAAAGGCAAAAAATGATGCAAACTCTTTTCTTGTATATGTGAACATTGGTGTCACTGGCTTCAGTAAAAGTGGTTTCCACAAAATAACCAAGTATATGTGAGGCGATTCAGATGAATCAATAGACTCTTCCCTTATTTGGGGGAAGCAATTTCATTTTCTCTTACTTGATTATTCTGCACTTTAGTTGTCTACGAAAGCAGCAGTTAATAAGATAGAAAAAAGTAATACCAGAACTCACAGCATTAAGAAACAATTTGCTGCCAGAATGCATATGTTCCCATGTCGGGGGTGGGGTGAATTATTTAAGCTTCGCCGTGAAAAATGAGATAGAAAAAGCCCATCTCTGGTTAGAGCAGCTTTAGAGATGGAGTATTGCTATGTTGCCATCTAGTGAAAAAATAAAAAGGTGCACAGATAACGATCAAGGGAGAGCAAACCAAACCTATATAAACAGTACTGCCTACCCCATTAGAAGTCATACTCTTTTCTTGCAGTATAATACACAGGCATTAATTATTTGGATTAGCTTCACAGAAAGCCTATGTAGGATAAAATTTTACAGATCACAAAACTTGTGACAGATACCCCTGATGCACATAACTCCTGGTATGTTTACAGTACTATTATATATTGCTTTGCTCTATTTTATCACAAACTGACAATCAAAATAAAACCTGTGAATTTTTGTCACTGCTGACCTGTCGTGTTTTCATGACACACTTCAAAATAGGTGAGTACTGTATACTAGTAGAAAGGAAAAGAATTAATTGTCCTGAAATGCAGTTATCAGTAATAAAAGTAGAGCAACTGAGAGTGTAAGATTCCTTATATTAGTTCTAATATTTAGTGGTCCAAAACACTGGAAATAACAATGCAGGAGGGTTTCATAGGGGGCTCCAGCACAGAAAAAATAGGAATTGGTGGGGATGGCACTGCCTCAGGAAGATCTTCCAGTGAGTCTGGAGACATTAATCGCCTTTTTGTGACTGTCCAGACTCACCAAAATTTTACCACAATCCCTTTATTTATTAAAAAACAACTGACAAAAGTTGCTTGTTTAAAGAAAGTCATCCTTTGGAATCCTAGAGTGTTCCCAAGAAAAATGACCTACAAATGTCACCTGATAGTAGATGCTGGAGTATAAGGATGCTCTTGGATCCCTTTTGCTTTTCCCTCACCTTTCAACCACTTTGTTTATATCCTATTTCCTATATAGAACATTCAAACTCCCAGTCAAAGCATGACTGTAATATAAGCAATCATTAAAAGAGGAATTAATACTATGGGTATTATTTTATCACGAGTTTAGAACCATATTACTACTGCCATTGCTCTACTACTGCTTATCAAGTGTATAGTTAACTGCTGATTCACAGAAAATGCAGAATTCTTCACCAGGTGAAAGAAAACATCGATGATGTGGTACTTTGCACAAATACCTGAGCTTTATCCTAAACCAGTTAGCGGAGACACTGGAAGCAGTTTAATGGCCTGAGCTACCTTACTGCTATTTTGAAATTGTGCCTGAAATATCAGCACATACATGAAGTAAAAACATGCAGTCCCCCTTTAGAAGAGACTTTAGAAGTCTAGAGAAGAGTGAAGAAGAGTATCTCTTAAAGATTTTTATTTTTAATGAGGATGAGGTGTTTGACACAACACCTCACACAGATCCTGGACTACTAGGAATCATAGAATCATAGAATGGTTTGGATTGGAAAGGACCTAAAAGATTATCTCGTTCCAACTCCCCTGCCGTGGGCAGGGACACCTTCCACTAGAGGAGGTTGCTTCAAGCCCTGTCCAATCTGGCCTTGAACACAGCCAGGGATGGGGCAACCACAGCTTCTCTGGGTGACCTGTGCCAGTGCCTCACCACCCCCATGGTAAAGAATTTTTTCTTAATGTCTAATTTAAATCTTTTCTCTTTCAGCTCAAAGCCATTCCCCCTTGGTGTATCCCTACCTGCCCTTGCAAAAAGCCCCTCTCCAGGCTTCTTGTAGGCCCTCTTTTGACACTAGAAGCTGCTCTAAGGTCTCCCTGGAGCCTTCTCTTCCTCCAGGATGAAAGATCCCAGCTCTCTCAGCCTGTCTTCATAGGAGAGGTGCTCCAGCTCATGGAGCATCTTTGTGGCCCTCCTCTGGACTCACTCCAACAGGTCCACATCCCTCTTGTGTTGGCGGCACAGAGCTGAATACAGTACTCTGGGTGGAGTCTCACCAGAGCAGAGTAGAGGGGCAGGACCTCCTTTGACCTGCTGGTCACAGTCCTTTTGATGCAGCCCAGTACAGGATTGCATTTCTGGGTTGCAAATGCACACTGCTGGCTCACGTTGTGTTTCTTGTCAGCCAATACTCCCAAGTCCTTCTCAGGGCTGCAGTTAATCTCTGTAAGGAACCCACCAATTAATGGATTAGTAGAATTCATTCATAATTCTGCAGAATACACTGAGGTTGGGCAAGTGAAGCATATAAGCATAATAGAATTACATAATGTCATTTGTTATTTTTTATAGGATTCTCTAAGCTGCTTATCAAGCATGCGAACATTTTCTGCTTTCGGTGCTTAGAATATCTGCATTAGGGATGCATGTGTAACTGTCAGCTTTGATCCGATACCTGCAACTGGACAATTAATATTCAAAGACCGTTCATTAAAGTAAAAATTTTAGGTGATTTTTGATCTTGCTTTCTACTCCACAATCTTCTACACATATGAAGAAGCACAATTACATGCAGTGAGTTTTTAGGACTGACAGAAAAGCCTGCATAAGTTTTGGTACTATGGTGAATGAAAAAAAAGGCAGCTAAACATTCAGGTGACAAGTTGTCTTTAAAGAAAACTGAAGCACAAAGTATCTCAAAAAGAGGCCCAGACATGAAGCCCATCAACAGCTGTTCATAGAGTTGCAAGTGTAACAATTTTTAATAGCATTCTACAAACAAAGAAACAAAAAAATCCTAAAATCCCACATTCTAAATTGGGATGCTCCTGAGAATAGTGTTGTTCTTTCTTCAAGCAGGTTGAACAGGTTCCTGTCCCAAACTCCGAAACAGTCTGTGAAGTATCTGAGAGCTCTGTTTCAGTAAAATAAAGGTTATTATTGAACATATTTTGTCCAGCTGATGTAAGGCTGTTTATTACAACATTTTCTTTCTTTTTTTTTTAATTCTGAAGTTGGAATAACCTGCTATTATCAAATAAATTTTCAATGACATACCAATACAGTTGTATTAAATCAATCTATCCATTTCAGAATACACAAAACTCAGAGCCAAGTTCTGTCTTGTTTTCTCTGCATTCTTTCCATAGCATGCATAACTTTCATAGCATCTAATTATCTTACAACAAAAATGCCTGCACAAAACAATGAATACTGGTACCTTTTTCTCCTGTTTCATTTTTATTTTGAAAAGAGTAACAAATATATATATATATATAAAAGAACATAATGATGGCAACTTAAAACACTGATAAAAATAATAAAGTAAAATACATTGAAATAAACTGTGGCGGCATGCGTGCAAACCTCATGTCAGATACTGTACCAAAGACTAATTACTTTCTGCCATTTACTTAGGCCAGAAACCCATTTCTAACAAAATTATTATACATATTAATCCCTACAACTAATCCACATGGGATAATCTCTTATATGAATCTTCATTCAATCCAGAGATCTACCTGTATAGATCAGCTTGTACAATAGGTTGTCACATTTTAGCTCTAAATTGAGCCAGTAAATTGACATCCCTGTTTATCACATACCGTGACTTCTAAATGCTTTTGCTTAAACCTTTTCCCAACAGCTTTCTATGCAGGTGCATAAGGAAATCTGAAAAGAGACTTCTGTTTAACTGTCGCACATTACTGCCACTTACAATTTCTGAATATAATTTTCACAAAGATTAAAATTTGATTGAATCACTCAAGCTTAATAATTACTCTATGAAATAGACAATAGGCTTCACCTTACTCATTACACCTGTGTTACTGCTGCAGTATTGACAGGAGAGAAAACCTTGCAAATTTATTTTTCCTAAGACAGGAAAAGGAAATAATTCAAGATGTATGCAGGCAGTATATTCCAGTAAGGCATTTCCACTTTCAACTGGTAAATTTTCAGAAGACATCTGTTTTTAACTTTTTCCTTAAGTGGCATCATTTCAACATGCTTGTGATGGAATAATTGCAGTGTGATTCAGTTTGGAAGCATCTGCACTTTCAGGATCATATATCCACAAAATTAACTTCTAACAAGTAAAAAAGAGACACAAATTGATGATTCTTTTTAACAAACACTAATATTCTATCACTGATAGTATTTTATCCTGTGACAAAACATAAGATAATGTAATAACATTAACTTAGGCAATGCATATGCTGCAAGCTAGTCTTGTACTCTTTGATGAGAACAGGCAACAACTGAGGGAAGCAGCACCTCCTTTTACAGAAATAAAGGGGAAAAGGGTAAGAATTTATGCTGAAGAATTTTTTTGTCCTCTGATGCCATCGTAATTCTTCAGCCTCTCTCCATTCTTATGGGCTATGGAGCTATGTACAGGTTATTCTGCTGCATCAAAGGAAGGGGAGTTGTTGAAACAAAAACCTTGTTTCTTGTCAAGGTACTGTTACAAGGCTGTTATTTAAATGCGCATCATGTATGCCTCCACAACTGGCACATGGCTGACATACTGCTTTTTCAGTCAGGAAAAAGGCAAACACCTGGTATTTCCATCTCAAGGTACATGCAAAGGGAATAATCATTCAGTGAGGCAGGCTCACCATTAGCACAAAGTATAATGGTGTAAAGATGTGCACAGAGGCAGTTATCATAAAACAGCTGACTTGCTGCAAGTTTACATCCTACAGTTTGAATCCCGCAGTTTGCCATTCATCTAGTCAAATCAAAATGCCAAATCTTGCATTCTGTCCTTAGAATAGGGCAAGCTGAGTAATCATACAGCTGCTTGCTCAGAGGTGGCTGAGTAGAAGAATTTGCTCAGGGAGAATACAGGCTTGCTTCCACAGCTGTGAAGTTCAGTCATTTGAAGTTCAGTCATTTTTAGCAGACTGCAAACTACTTATGAATTCAGTTTGTTAGCAAGGGCACTTTCTTTATTATTTAAAGTTTTCATATTTCCCCACATGATCAAAATCTCTTTCACAGTCAAAGAGGGGGTGAGGTAGGAAATAATTGATATTAAATTTGGCAGATGCTATGAAATAAGGGATTTTATAAACAAGATTCTATCAGCTTACTGTACCAATGGAACGTGTAATCAGATTCATTGTATGCCACACACATTTAAAAAATCAGAAACAAGTACACAAATTCATATAAATGAGTAATAGGTTGGTTTGCCAAAGTCTGCCATTAATCAGCCTGAATTTGTCTAAAATTGTTTTCCATAAAAACAAGAAAAAATTGGAGGAGAGCTATATTAAGTTATAAGGCCAAGGAACACATGCAAACTTAAATTTAGCTGGCTTTCACTTATGGAGAGTGGATCTATTCTACAAAAACAAATTACGTATTACTTTAAATTACTGCTGAAAAGCTTGCTATTGAATAAGACTATTTTATACGATTAAATCAATCTGCTTGCATGAGATATTTATACAGTCTCTAAAATAATGTTTTTAACATACTGCCTTTGGTTGTTCTATTGCATAAATATTTTAACATTTAAAGAGAGATCCATATTTGCTGATGTTTCTCATTAAAAAACATACTTTAAGCATCCTGCATGGACTTTTTTATAACCTAGTGTCTCTCTTACCAAAAATACGTACTATTTAAAGAAAGCACGTATTCTGAAAATTCCATCTTATTTAACGTTACCAGATAAAACAGATCAGTTTGCAAGTCCATTGTATCAGAGTGCAGAATGGAGACCCTATATGAAGAGAAGACTCTCCTCTCTAGTAACGGAGACATGTCTCTCTTTGTAATGACGTGACATTACAGAGCAAAGTGATGCTTGGGTTAGAATTAGGGCCTTCGAGTCTTCTGCACCCTTGCTGCAGCTGGAATGGGTGCAGGGTCCCAAGAGTGAGGGCAAGGCAGGGGAACTGCTCTATCTTGGATGTCAAAAATACAATATTATTATAATTGCATGAAACCAAGCCTCATTAAACATCCTGGATGACATGTTAATTCTGATGTAGTCAATGCTAAAACATCTGCTGCCTTCAGAAGATGGCAAGAATTCCCCGATCAGTTTAAGCATAAAAAAGAAGCTGTAAGCAAGGATCAGATTTTATAATACAGAAGCATGTTTTAATCGCTACACAAGTGTTAAAAATCTACCCATTCTCTTCAAATTTGCTGAAAAATATCTACATGACTACAAAACTAAATGCAATTTTCAAGCAAAGATAAAAGTAATTCTAACTATTGTGACTGAATTAGAAGAAAAAGGTCTGATCCGTGGTTGTTCTAAGATGAGAGATTGCTGCTAATAAGGCTGTCTTTGGCTTCTTGTCAATCACGTTTTAAGTTTGATAACTGTACTCAGTGCATTCCTTCCAGCAAAACAAAACAAAAAAGGCAATTAAGTGCTCCATTCTGCAGTATTATCTATGAAATGTAGGAAGACATTCTCAAGCAGTACTAACACTAATCAAAACAGAAAGTTTACCCCGGGGTTGACAGACAACAATTCAACTAAGGAGCTTACTAGCATACTATACAAATAAACAGACAGAAACAGTTGCATGGCTTTGAGGGAGGTGTAAATGGGAAGACAGACCCAATACTGTTCACTTCTTTATAATAGTCTCGTCTAATGAACATGATACTGCAAACTTCCTTAATTCCTTTGAAAGATACTATGTTTTTTCTGGCTAGTCACCACAATAAGGACTCAGTGTGAGCTTCTTCAGATCAAATTAAGGTACCAAACAACTAGTTACATTCTTTATATATATAAAAAAATCCTAATTACTCAAATCCCAAGGTTTTTTTGTGATAAACATGATGGAAATCTGTGACAATATCCACATAATCTGTGCTGTTCCAGTGTAACAGGCAGGAAATACTATTAGTACAAACGCATTTAAGAACTAAGAGTTCCAGTGAACTTAAGAAAATGAATAACGTCTGCACAACGGTTTCTTATCTCTCGTTTAGTGTCAGATTAAAATCTGTTCACATTGTCCCATACTTTTTTAAAGCTTTGATCACACTACAGAATTTGGTAATTCACATTGAGTGAAAACCACTCAATGGTCATTAGAAAAACTACTGTTAGAAAGCTGAGGGTTTTTACAGCTACATATGATAAGCAGCTGCCTTTTGTCCCCAGAGAAGATAAGTGATGCAGATAGGTCTGTAGAGCAAGCAGAGTTACTGGAGGCTATCATGTATCTCAGAATTCATTAATTCATCAAACCATCTGTACACTAGCTAAATTCTGATCTTACTTGGAAGTTTTCCTTCATGAACTTCTGAGATAAAGATGGGTTGTTTTGTAAATAGAACATTCAGTTCATATGTAGTTCTGGAGCTTCAGAACAATACACAGACGATGTGAACTCACAACAGACTACGGATGCTCTGAGAGACATCTGCATCCAAACCATCAGAGTATACAATGGTCTGGCCACAATTACTTTTCTCACAATTTATTTTCACAGCTTACCTCAGTCTTTACTTTTGGTTTTACTGCACAAGACCCAGCAAATAGACAATTTAGTGATGTTTTTGGTGGACAAGAATTATTAAAAAGCCCCCACTACACAAAACACAAATGTTTAACACTAGGTAACATGGGATATGTGCATCTGAGAATCTATTTAGATTAAATCCTCAAAAATTTGGATTTCAGGGTCCTTTTCGTAAGTTTGTGTAAGAGAAAACCCACACATTTCCGTTAAACAGAGAATACAAGGTAGCAATTCAGCGCTCCAGCAATAGATAATCTACATCTCTAAGACTGAATGATTATAGTTTATGGGGCATTATTTATAAGAGCACTGGCCAAAATTTAAGAAAAGAAAAAGGAGAGGAAGGAGGAGAGAGAATATGAGAAAAACATATGCTTAAAAGCATGTAAAATATTTATCAAGCTTTTGGCTCAAGTTTTTCTTACATGTATATGCAACAACAGAGCTACTGTGCAGCATCAGTGACACTTCTGTCTTCCAGCAGCTATATAAACAAGCCCCTTAAAGATGAACAACTGGCAGGGAACATTTTCCAGCCCCTGAGCTCTCTAAGAATGTGGTATGGGTCATTCCAGAAGCCTGCACATCCTGATCACCTGCCTTTAAGGTCACACTTCCCCCATTCACCAGGTTAGTCTCATTCTATCTTGTCCCAGAACATCAGATAGACTTAGTAGCAAACGAAGTTAAGGAAAAGGGGCCTAAAAGAAACATGAGGAAAGCCTTTTTGCAGAGCCTGTTGCAATAGGATGAGGGGTGATGGTTTTAAACTAAAAGAGAAGAGAATCAGGCTGGATGTGAGGAAGAAATTCTTTACACTGAGGGTGATAAAACGCTGGCACAGGTTGCCCAGAGAAGTGGTGGATCTGCCATCCTTGGAGGCATTCAAGACCAGGCAGGATGTGGGTAACCTGGTCTAGTTGGGGATGTCCCTGCTCATTGCAAGTGGGTTGAACTAGATGACTTTTGAAGGTCCCTTCCCAACCAAACTATTCTGTGATTCTACAAATTATCAGGTCTTGTATATTATGGGTTACAGACAAATATCTTTATTCTAACCTATGTTTAACAACCAGATATAGTCCTAGTTGATGCAGAAGCTCTCACCCCCAGACTTTGTGCCATGTTCAAGAGATGGTGAACTCAAGGTGCTGTTTGTAAGCAGATAAAGCTGATGTAAATTGGGGCTACTGTGCTCCCCTCCTTTGAGCTGACACTTTGCAATGATAAGGGAGCAATTTTAAACAAAAGCCAAACCTAGGAAAAAGGAAAAGCTTTCAGCAAATTCAGGGTCTTTCTTAGTCAAATATTGTGTGGTATTTGCCATTCTCTTTTCATGAATGAAAACAAAAAGGACTCATACATTTATTAGGATTCCTTTTGTTTCGCTTACATACTGCTCCATTCTCCCTGACTCAGAGAGACGTTCTGAGAAATGTATAAATCTACAAAGTCCTACAAAAAATATTCACCCACTATTTATCACATATACATTCCATTAAACTTTTAATAGCTGATGCTATGAAAGGCCAAGACAGAGACTGAACACAGCATCTTTGTACACACTTAACATGTTGGAACACTAAGAAACAGGGGATTCACGTCTGCCTTGGAAAGTAAGCTGCTGCTCGGCTCACAGGAAGCAATGAAATGCTGAGGGGAATGCTGTAATAAAAGCTAACTTGTATCATATACATCCATGTTAATATTTAAGATATTATAGGCAAGTATTTAATTTACAATATCATACAAAGAGAAGACTTTCATTTCTGCTCTGTAAAGGCAGTGATTAGCTTTTCTTTTAGACAATGGAATACGCCCATCTGAAGTACTCACCTTGTTTTTATTGTTTTGTGTGTTTGCTTTATTATATAAAATACTTGTATTTGAAAGTCTGAATTTACATATTGCACTTCCAAGCAAAGAATTTCTTCACTACGTGGGTGGTGAGGCACTGGCACAGGTTCCCCAGAGAAGCTGTGGCTGCCCCATCCCTGGAAGCGTTCAAGGCCAGGTCAGATGGAGCTTTGAGCAACCTGGTCTAGTGGAGGGTGTCCCTGTCCAAGGCAGGGGGGGTGGAACTGGATGATCTTTAAGGTCCCTTCCAGCCGAAACCATTCTGTGATTCTGTGATTTAGCTTTGCAACTTTTTAATGACAGTATTTTATTTTCCTGTATATCTCCAGTCTTGTCAGCTGTGACCTCAATTGCACGTGCATGTAAAAAATGCACTACTGTAAGCTGCCAATAAAATTTCAGAAGTATCCCGTATTTTCTGAAGTATTCTCCCACTGAATTCAAAATCTTGCTGTTGTGGTGATTTTTAAAGTTCTTACCTTTTATCTTCTGCAGTACATACATCAGGAAATTCCCACTGCATAAATGAAGATCTTCATATTCTAGATGTACCTAACCAAAGAACTGAACGCTCTTGCTTGTGTGTGCAAATATAACAATCGTGACAACATACACAAATATTTTATGATGCTCTTAAACTAATTGTTACCATGATAAAAAGATTAATGAATGGAACAAAAATAATTAGGGGAAATTCTAACTGGAAAAACTAATTTAAATACAGTAATAACAAGCAGCAAGCAAGGATCAATTACATTAGCACTCTCTTCAAATAAAATTATGTATGTCTTAACTGTATAATGATTTCTCATCCTCCTAAGCTAAGCTGACAGCATTCTGGGCAGTTTGAAGTGCTACAGATGCCAACTGTGTCTGGCACAGTGATTCTTAGACTTTTTTTTTACTATAGCATTATCAACACTCAATATTTTTTATGAGCTGCTGTACATGTTAACATCAGATTTAAACAGGAAAATGCTCTAAAGATGCTGTAAATAATGAGGAAGTGACAAAGGTCAACATTTTATTGTATAACATAGTTCTGCAGGACACCTGCGATTAGCTAACCATGGCCCACAGACCATTTTTCTGCAACCACTGTTCTAATGTAGATAATACCTCAGTGTAAAATATCCGAGTATTACACCATTGGCACAGGCAGAACTAATTTTAACAGAAAACGCATACCAGGGACCATGTGCCCTGACATTTTCATTGCCAAGAGTTATTTTTTCGATTTACTTCTCCTGAAACTCAGAAATTACTTACAGTAGGGAAAACAGTATCAGAAAAGTATTACAATTTTTCAGCAGTCGTTCAAGACAATTAAGAACTATTAAATGGAGAAAGAAATAGCACTCTGTGACCCATTGGCCATGCTGAGCATTAGCTAATAGTCCAACTGGCCTTCTTGCTTGTTACAGCATTTCCCTTGATTTTCCAAACGACTTGAAGTCTTAGCAAAATTCCCCTCTAAACTACTTTGTGTGTCAGGGTTTTTTTTGACACACATGATCAGAATACATGGGATACTTAACCAGAATAACTCGGACCATACAGATGTAACAATTTCAGGTCTCTTCAACACACCAGAAAGAAAAGCAGATCTCACACTGCTTCTGTTTAGGGGTTATCTGTTAAAAATTCCCAAGTCGTTTGCAATTTACTGGGAGGCAAGAAATCCAGTCATATGAAAAACCTAAATGTACCCAAATTAGAGTGAAATTTGTGATAAATGTTACTGGCCCAGTAAATAACACTGAACAACTCAGAAGTCAATACAACCCAAATTTTACCAGTGTATGCTTCTACCATGTGTTCTGTTTTCCAAAGTCAACCATATACCAGCTTGCTAATGCCAGACATGGCGGTCACATTCCTTCATTCCTTGAACATAAACTCTTGCCACCTTTTCCCACCTCTTGCCATCTCTAAATGCCCACCTGAGCTCTCCCAGAGCAGATCTGGCTTGTCCAGAGAGATAAAAGAAGTTAATACATATAACATACATGCTAGAGGGAAAAACCAATACTGTAACACTGCATGCTGGTTTTCTTGCTTACAGTAAATGAACCAAAGTGCAAGTGGCAGTTACTGCACAGTTTTACTTGAAACTCATACTACAGAAAATGCCTGTTTTCGACAAGGGGCATTAGACTCCAGTTGCATTTGTACTTTGGTCAAGAGTTACCATGATTTAAAACTATACTATGAATACAATTAGTGAATCGCATCAGTAAAGGGTACTTATTATCTTTTACAGTATTAGAAGTAAAGCCTCCATCTAGTTTGCAAAGAAATAGGGATGGAGGAATGATGGCCCCATAATACCACCTATTAAATAAGAATTCTAAACCTTGCAGTATCAGTAAGTATTAAATAGCTTGATCTTCATTAAATACTTACAGGTTCTTGGGAAGGGCAGAGTTCCTAGTTTTCTTCACTGGTCCTATACCTACCAAGAAAACATTCCCAAACATAAATCTCAAAACTCCTCCACACCAAATAAAAATAGCAGAACAACGGATTCATGTGCCCATGACTCTTTGGAAAGTGTCATTACACTAATACCACACTATGACAGGCTCAAATTTATTTTGAGATCCAACGGAATATTTGCGTTGGCAACGGTGAGGTCTTAATGGGAATCAGCTATACTTGAAAATCACATCCTGAAACATTAATCTAGACCATTGTTCAGGGAGTCACGGGATGACCTATGCCCTTAGAACCGAGTGCACTAAAACAAAGTTTGCCATTATGTTGGCAAGACTGTCTGAATTGACTTTAGCAGCAACTTGTGGCTTTTACTGACTTCCCGCAAGGTCTGTGCAGTGATACAGAAATCACAGCTATGGGGTTTTTTAACACAAGCAGACACAAATATTAGTACTATGGACTACATGGAATGTTCAAGGAACTATTTGCTCTTTGAGGTGCATACACACAATTGATTATTACAATTTGCAACTGCTCTTTGTACTGAACTGACTACTGTCACAGCATCTCTGCACCGACATTCAGGATTTAGGTATTTTCAGTTGTTAAAAAAAAATGTTCTCTTAACTTTGCATTTAACTGTCTCTTATATATCCCTGTAGCTTTCCAAGACACAGTTAAACTTTGCTCCAGTGGCTTTTATAGATCCTCAAATTCTGGGTTACAGTAAACCTGAAGGAGCGAATAAGCAACCAAAACCGAACTCCACAACCCGCCAGACAGCTGCAGACTGTGACTGCTCAGTGACTCAGGTTTCCGAATGGCTGTCTTAGCAATACTACATCATTCAGATTTATGTCTTTTTAATAGCTGCTTTGCAAAAAAATAATCTTCCCCCAGGGGTGTTGATTCTGTGAAGCAGGAAGGAATGAAAACAGCCACTGAGCCATCAGTTCCACTTCTAAGCCCTCAAGTATGCATGATGAAGGCATTTCTCTGCTATGGGTTTTTCCATTATTTTTTTCTTCCTCATGAGTAAGCTTGGGGCCATGTTTCGGTGTCTCTGGAGAAAATGGCCTCCCACATTCAGCCCCTGGTTCTACGAGCACTAATTCACATTCTTAATATTGCCAGCAAAACTCACTACATATATGCAGCGCTGTGATGCGCTGCACACACACCTCCGCAAGCTCGACATCCCCCCGTCCCCGTCCCAAGGCGCAGTTGCCACCCAGCCGCAGCCGCTCCCCGCAGCTTTTCCCTCCGCGGTCGCCAACCGGCCGGCAGCCGTCCCGCTGCAGGTGCGGCCCCGGGGACTACGAGTCCCGGCATGCACCGCGCCCGACTCCGCGCGGAGCCCTGCGCGGGGCATGCCGCGCAGCACGCTGGGTAATGTAGTCCGGGGTGAGGCGCGGGAGCTCGGCGGGAGGTCGAGGAAGGGAAAAATAAGCCGCCGG
>JAOEHY010017797.1:0-11583 GCA_025447955.1 Psilopsiagon aurifrons | reverse complement strand
GGGGGGGGTTGGGGGGAAGTAGTGGAAAAAATTCCCTTCTGGAAGCCTCTGGTAACTCCTTGTTCATCTCAGACACTTTGCAGATTGTCCCATCGTTGTGTCCTGGCATATCTCACTGTCTGCTGACTTGGCTGACCCAGTGGTGCCTGGTGGAGTTAGATAGCTATAAACAGAGCACTGAGATCATAGGGAAAGGCTGAGGGTGAGACACTTTGTGCACTGGATTGATAAGGACACAGGAAAAGCCATTAGAGTGAACTGGTGTCAGTGACCTGTGATAACCATTCTGTACTACGTGCTAATGGACCCTGGGTAGTGTGTCTGTCTGTAGTGGCAATAGATTTAACTTTTGTAATTGTCATATTGCTCTTTTAACCCTGTGACCTTATTACCCATGAGAAAACCACTTGGCTTTGATCAAAGAAGCAGCAAAGAAATCAGTGTTCATTCTAAGCGGGCTAGATATGATCACAGGCAGCCTTGGTTCTTAAAATATTCAGCTTGGAAAACAGACATGTTGGGGAGGAGGGGGGAAAAATAAGGCGAGGTTTACTACAATGGCCCGGATGCAGACTCCTTGTCACCTGAGGTTAGGAGCAGCAGATGTGCTTTCCCAGGGCTTTGCGAAGCTCTGCCTGGTCATTTACCCACTGAAAATGTGCTGATACTTCACACTGAATGCTGATTTCATGGAATCAGAGAGTCACAGAATTGTTTGGGTTGAAGGGAGCTTAAAGCTCCTCCAGCTCCAACCCCTGCCGTTGCAGGGACACCTTCCATAGAGCAGCGTGCTCCAAGCCCCTGTGTCCAACCTGGCCTTGAGCACTGCAGGGGTGGGGCAGCCACAGCTTCTCTGGGCGCCCTGTGCCAGTGCCTCAGCACCCTCCCAGGGAAGAGCTTCTGCCTGATGTTTTTCCTAATGATTTTCCTAATAATTTCTTCTGGTCAAACGCCTGAAGTAAATAAATGAACATTTGCCCACGTGGCATCTTCATTCTTCCAACTCCCTGTGTTCAATCCCATCCCAATCTCAGTGGTTAACTCTGTTAATCCTGACCATGCTATGCTGCATCTGTCAGTATTTCATCAGATCATTCGGGATGGATGTGACCTTTGGAGGTCTCTGGTCCAACCTCCTGCCAACAGTTGGGGCAGCACTGATATCAAACCAGGTTGCTCAGCCTGTATCCAGCCTGCTTCTGCAAACCTCCAAGTGCTAAGACTGCAAAGCCTCTCAGGACAACTTGTTCTGTCCATGCCCTCCTTGTAGGTGTTGAAGGTAGTTGTTAGGTCCCCTTGAAGCAGGCACTCCTCCAGACTCCATCAGCCTCCAGCTGTGTGGCTCGCCCGCCTTGGTGGCCTCCATTGAACTTGTTCGGGTTTATCGGTGTCTTTCCTGTATTTGGGAGGCCCAAAACTGGATGCAGGGTGTGGATACAGTCTTCAGTAGTGCTGCGTAGAAGGGGAAAAGCACTTCCCTCCATCTACTGGCTTTGCTCCTGTTCATACAGCCCAGGAGGCTGTTGGCTGCCTCTGCTGCCAGGGCAGGCGGCTGGCCCATGTTCAGCTTGCTGTCTGCCAAGCCTCTTGGTCCTTATCCATAGAGCTGCTCCCCAGACAGTCAGTCCCCAGTCTGTGTTGTTGCAAGAGGTTCTTCCTTCCCAGGTGCAAGACTTGGCATTTCTCCTTATGTATTTGTGTCAGGTTCCTCTCAGCCTGTTCCTCCAGCATGCTGAGACCCTCTGGATGGTGGCCCTGCTCTTGAATGTATTGACTTTCCCCCCTAGTTTAGTGTCAACTGGAAAGCACTTCAGAACATGCTCTGTTGTCTCCTCCAAGTTGCTGATAAAGATGTTAAGCAGGACAAGTCCCAGAACAGACCCTGTTATCATAGAATCATAGAATAGTTAGGGTTGGAAAGGACCTTAAGCTCATCCAGTTCCAGCCTCCCTGCCATGGGCAGGGATATCTCCCACTAAACCATATCACCCAAGGCTCTGTCCAACCCGGCCTTGAACACCGCCAGCAATGGAGCATTCACAACTTCCCTGGGCAACCCATTCCAGTGCCTCACCACCCTTACATTAAAGAATTTCTTCCTCATATCCAATCTGAACTTCCCCTGTTTCAGTTTGAACCCATCACCCCATGTCCTATCACTGCAGTCCCTAATGAAGAGTCCCTCCCCAGCATCCCTGTAGGCCCCTTTCAGATATTGGAAGGCTGCTATGGTTCCCCACTAGTCACCAGGTAGTGTACAACTGATTAATCCAGACTCTTTCAACCTGATCACCCTACTGATTATTTAACCTTCTGGCTGGTCCCTCATCCAGACTGAGGCACCTGAATTTAGATACAGGAATCTCATGGAAAAGCATGGCAAAAGCTTTGCTATGGTCTATGGCACCCACTGCTTTCCCTTTATCCACAACCCCTGTCATGCTCTCAAGCAATGGGATCATTGCCCTAACTTCTTGTTAAATGTGTGCTGGTTGTCCCTGTCCCCTTCTCCACTGGCACTGTGTCCAGGACTCAGCTCATCACTTCCCCAGGGGCTGAGGTGAGGCTGAGAGCACTGTAGTTCCTCAGATCACCTTTTCAGCCTTTATTGCAACATTTTCCTTCGTATTCTGTCTTTTAATGGTATTTTAACAACTTCAGGGCCTTTGGTTTCAAGATGAGGGCTGATTTGGTTATGAGATGTTCACCATGCATGGTGCAGCATGCAGGTCAGCTGAAGGACCCTAAAAACCAACACCACTATTTGTATTGTTTAAGTGTGGGAAGGTTCTTCCGAAGATTTGTGCTGTTTCCGGGCATTGGGGCTCAGGAGGGTCCCAGGAATGTTTGGAAAATGCCTCAGCTCCCCCAGAGACCTCTGCGGTGGTGTCCAGAAGTGGTGGTATCTCAAAAATAACAAGTGATAGAGGCGGAAGTGCACTGATTTGCCAGGAATTTCCCCGAAGATCGAGTTCTGTGACATAAACCTCAATTTAACAGAAAGGGAAATCTCTGACGTTCCCACTCGTTTCTTCTCCTCATAATAATTTGGACTGGAAGAAACTCATGGAGGACTTTGATCCACCCCTCCACTTGGGGCTGAAATTGAAGTTATACCAGGGATCTCAGAGCCGTATTCAGCTGAGTTTTGAGGATCCCCAAGGGTGGAGCCTGCACAGCATTTCTGAGTCCCTGATCCGGTGTTTGAGTGCCTTTATTCTGTTATTGTCCCCTCTTTAAATTAATTTGTGGTTATCTTTTTGCATTTTGTCTCTTACCTCTCCTTTTGCTGTGCATCTCCAAGGGGAGCTTTGCTCCATCTACACTGTAACCCTGTGTTCAATGTACTTCCTCACTCTTCTTCCTTACCTTTCCTCATGTACTGTGCGCTGCAGCTCTCTCATTTACTTTGGTGGCCACTCCTGGCTTGGCTTCAATGTGTCGTACACCAGTAACTCTTTTGCATAACACTTTTAAAGCCTTTTTTATTGCAGCTGCATCACTGGGCTGATGCTGATATTTAGTATTTAGGTTGTATGAGATTGAATAGGGCTTGGAGCAGCGTGGGCTAGTGGAAGGTGTCCCTGCTTCTGGCAGGGGGTTGGATGAGCTGGATGAGCTTTAAGGTCCCTTCCAACATGAACCATTCTGTGGTTCTATGATGTAGGGCTTATTTTTACTCCTAGAAATAAATAAATGGCACTGTCAGTGCCAGTTCATAGTGACATGGGAAAGAGTGCAAGAGAACCTTAGACTCAAATTTGACTGGTGAATTTACTCCATTCTTCTTGACTATCCCCAAAATTGGAGTGAGAGCAGAGCCCCAGGAACCCCTCTTAGAAGTGAAGAGTCTTGCATTTGAAGTCTTGCCTGGGTGGCATTGCCTCCAGGCTCCATGTATGGAAATCACTGGAAGTCAAAAGTATTAGGATACTCATGGATGCGAAGGCATGAGAGTTTTCTGTCCCTGTCTTACCTTGTGCTGTTGAGTATTTGAGTCACTTCGGACTGGATCTCAACAGGGTATGAAGAAGATGAGGACTCTCTAGACGCTGAAAAAGCAGCATTAGGAAGATCCTTCTGCATGAGGTCTGTTGAGCCCTGTGTGTTAGTCAAGCCCTGTATTCTGTGCATAAATTAACCCTGGGGGAATTCTCATGTGCTGACCAGAAACTTCATCTTTTATTTGCTTATTTGCTTTTTATGTAAAGACGAGAGTGTGTTTGGGGGGGAGGAGGGGACCGTAAAATAATAACCCCCATGTTTTATGCCTCTTGGAAAACGGCTTGGTGCACAGCTGCCGTTGCTGTTTTCCTGCTCTGGATGTTGTTTCTCATCTTAAAGGTCTATATGCACTGGATCTGGGAAATGATTGCCATCCTGTTTTCAATAAAACCCTCGTTTCTTACGAAGGGTCTTGAGCTGGCTGGACATTAATTCTCAACCTGTTTACAAATATTTGCGCAGGAAAGGGTGAGCAATGTTCAGGACATTGCTTATGACGCAAATAGCCCCCTGTTTCAGTCCTTTGTTCAGGAAAACATGGAAACAAGGCAGTTGCTGTACAATGAACAAACGCTGCCTTCGCATTCCAAGCGCGCGGTGTGGGAGCCGTGGGCTGACGGTGGGAAGATGAGGAGCTCAATGCAAAAAAGTGGCTTCAGCTCAGAGATCAACAGGCAGCAAAGGTTGTGTTTTAGGAAGGGTGATGGAAAAGCTCCGATTCAGGGGGTTGATAATTGCTGTGTACAAAAGCAGGGATATGGGTGAGATGTTCAGAAGGTGAATGTTGTCCTCAGGGAGGTTTTCCTTGGCTCAGCTCTCTTGAGTCCCTTGGAATGAGATGCTTGGCTTCTGAGTCCTGAATCCCTTAAAACGAGAGGTTTGGCTTCTGAAAGGTGCCTCATCTCTTTTGTAATTTAAAGCTTGTACTTTGAGATCTTGGTGACTGCTCATAGAATCGTAGCGTAGTTATCTTCTAGTTTCTCCACTTTGCGGAGACTTAATCATCTACTCACAGGCACTGAGGAACACACAAGAGCTGCTATGAGAGCAGGGACTTGCCTCTTGCCTTTAAATCTCTCCTGGCTTTACAACCTCCAACTTGTCTTGCATCAGCCGTGGGTGTTGTAGTTGGAAACCTTCAGGATAAAAAACTTGATGGGAATAGCACAGTCTAAAAAGTTGTTCCTGTTCTTTGTAATTGTATCAGATACCAGCTACAGGACATGCATGCTTTATAGCAAACTCTTTGTTGTAGCAGTAACTTGGGTATAGAATCATAGAATGATTTAGGTTGGAGGGGACCTTAAAGCTCATCCAGTCCCAACCCCCTGCCATGAGCAGGGACACCTTCCATAGAGCAGCTTACTCCAAGCCCCTGTGTCCAACCTGGCCTTGAACACTGCAGGGATGGAGGGAGACACAGCTTCCTTGGGCAGTCTGTGTCAGCGCCTCACCCCTCTCACAGTAGGAATTTCTTCTCAATATTCGACCTAAATCTCTCCTGTTTCAGTGTGAACCCATCACATATTGCCCTGTCACTACAGTGCCTGATGTCCCCGGCATCCCTGTAGCCCCCTTCAGACCCTGAAAGCTGCTCTGAGGTCTCCACGCAGCCTTCTCTTCCCCAGGCTGAACAGCCCCAACTTTCTCAGCCTATCTTCATACGGGAGGTGCTCTTCTTCACCACCCTTGTAGGCAAATCACATCCCAGGAGTCTGTTGGCCTCCTTTGCTACAATGGCACAGTGCTCATGGTCAGCTTGGTGTCCACCAGAACCCCAGGTCCTTTCCTGTCATGCTTCTTCCCAGTTGGTCATCCCCATCGTGTGCTGGTGCTTGGGGCTATTCCTCCCCAGGGGCAGGATTTGACCTTCATGAGGTTCTTGCTGGGCCATTCTCCAGCTGGCCATGGTTGTCATCTTCATTTTGAGAGATTAGGGGAATCAAAGGCAGATTTCACCCAGCAGAGCTCCATAGGTGATGGGTAGGAGGAAGGACAACTCTTATTCTGTTGGAAGTGGATGATCTTTTAAGGTCCCTTCCAACCCAAACCATTCTGTGATTCGAATGAGCTGAGTGCTGGAGCTTACTTCTCTGTGTAACAGCTATTTCACTGCCTGCTTGCTTTGGCTTCTTGACTTAACCATCTTCTATAAACTCATATTTATTAGTACATGTTGGTTTAGATGGGCAGAGTCGAGGGCTGGTCAAACCAGAGGTCATGCTGGTCCGCTTCTGGTTGGGAGTAGGCTGTGCAGCATCTCATGTGCTTGTTTGAATTCAGTTTGTATGGCTCATTGCCTTAAAAGAGGGCAGCAAAACAGTAAAATGGGAACATGGGCTGCTAGGACATGATTTCTTCCCCAGCTGAAGGGTGTAGCTAATACTGGATGCGCTGCTCCTCGGTGGCACTTGGAGCAGGAGGTCTGTTTATTAGTGTATCCTGGATTTATTTCTCTGTGTTCCCTGGTCATTCCCCACATCCTGTGGTGGAAGAACCTTAAAAACCAAATATACAAATGTAATTTTCCAACCCAAACCTTTTATGGCAGAGTTTTAGGAGCGAGCTGCATTTTCCTGCTTGACTGTGGTGTGCAGGATGGATGCTTTCTGCTCCTTCCCGGCTATGTGCTTGGATTCAGGGAGGGAGAGAACGGATTCAGGGAGGGGGAGAATGAAGACCTTTGAGCTCAAATCATTGCCTGGTACAGCACCATCTCCTTGTGGAAATATCCCAGTTTAAGGACTTTCTCCCCTGTTTGTCTTCAGTTAATGCAAACCCCTGTCTGTGAGCAATCATTAGCTCTCTGCTAGGAGAATTGCAGCTTCAAACACACAATTTTAAGCAGGCTGTAAAAAACGGGTGAGATTTGTCGCAGATTGTATTCTTTTAGGTACATTTTGCCTCCTCTCTTTCTACCTTCCTCATCCCTTTCCTCCTTTGCCTCCCTTTGGACACATCCTTCATCTTCCTCAAGGACTTACTCCGCACTCTTCTTAAATGGAAGGGTTTTTTTCCCCTTAATTGATGGGAGCCATGACAAGGCTGATTAGCTGTTGGGGACGCATCCTTCCTTGCAAAGCTTGTGACCAATTTCCACCACTTCCTTCCTTCCTCAATGGAGAGTGAGCTTTCTTCTATGAGCAGTTGCCTCCCAGAGGTTTTATGTGCAGTGGCCTTGCATGGAAGACTCTGTGGGCTTGTCCTGAATGTAATTTTTTTTCCCTGGCAGCTCATTCATTATGAAGTTTTAATGAGCTTTAAATATATTATGAAAGGAGCACGTGGTTAGAAGCCATCTCTGCTCGTTGTTACCCTGAGAAGCGTAGTGCTTCTCTTTGCAGAGAGGGTGGATTTGAATGCAAGCGGAGGAGAAAGGCACGTCCCCAAGCGCTTAACCTTGCAGGTCACCTGGAACGGGAGGAGATGGCCAAAAATGCAACCTGAAAATGTTTAGCTGCTGCTGCTCATAATGAGGAAATATCTGTCTACATCATCGCTTTGTAACTTTTCAGAAGTATGGCTTAAAAAGGAGAAGGGGGGAGGTTGGAGAGGGAGCTGAGCCGCCGCCTATTCCAGAATGAGAAACACAGGGTACTTGTTCAGTCAATTCAGTTTAGGTCAAATGTAGTTATGAAAAACAGATGATTGCTGGTGATCAAGCTGTACTTTGACAAATATCCCATTGTTTGAGCGTGCAGTGATTTCTTCAGAGCGTTACCCCGGTGCGGGGCTTGGCCATTGCCTTACTCCAGCTTGGAGCTTGTCAGACAGTGTGGGGTTGGGTGCTCCAGACCCAAGGGTTTGGCTTCATATGAAGGTGGATTGCACAGGAAGGAGGGCTTGGTGCGAAATGTGTGAAGTTTCCACCCTAGTTCCTAAAATGAGCTCACTTGGGGCTCTCAAAAACGCTTGAAAGGGTGCTTCCTATGTACGTGGTGTGCTCTGCATGGCAGAGTAAAGGTTTATTTGGCAGTTGACATGCTCGGAGAGGTGGTGGATGCACCATCCCTGAAACCATTCAAGGCCAGGCTGAATGTGGTCCTGAGCAACCTGACGTAGTTGAAGATGTCCCTGCTCATTGCAGGGGGGTTGGAAGAGACCTTCCAACCCAAACTTTTCGGGGGATGCTGATGTTTGAGGGACTCTCCTTATTTAGCCCTGTATCACTTTGAATTATTTTATATTCTGTGATTTCCTCTAGAAAATAATCACTTAAGAATTATATCTGTGGGGTAAGGAACCTGTTATGTTTCAGAGACAGGGCAAGTGGAAGCCAAGATAAATGCATGTGTCTGCATGTCCGCGACCCATCGGAAAGGGGAGCCCTGCTCTGGTGCTGGTTGGGTCTTGTGCCCTTCTGCATTGCAGTGGAGTGATTGTGTTTGGTGGAATAGCTCTGCAAGGTGGCTATTAATCTGAAATGTTAAAACATCTTATGTTTTGCATGCATTTTGAAGTTTCTAAGGTGGAGAAGCAACGTGGACTCTGGTTTTATGGGTGATGTGAAGGCAGTGAAGTTTGCCAAGGGAGCATTTAATCCTTTTTAGGATCTTTGACCTGAAATCAGTATCCCTTTGGTCAGGAATCTGTTGGCATCTGGGATGCAAGGGACTAATTCTGGATAGCCTCAGACAACTTGGGAGCTTTTATTTCTGTGCCTTGTGCATTGCACCACCTAAAAGAGTCAATCTTACTACAAAACCCCAGAAACTCATTGCTGTTGCCTCAAGTTGGTTTATGACCCAACATAAACCAGCCTGAGTCCATGGGGATACTGGGAGGTAGATGGGGTTGATCGGTGTGTGAGCAGGTGGATCAGAGGCTCAGGATGTATGTGCAGATGGCTGGGAAGTCTAAAAGCAAAAGTGGGGTTGATAGAGAAAAGCCTTTTCATGGTAGAAGGTCTCTCATGTATCTGTCCTCAGAGCAGTTACAGGAAATATTCCATTAGTCGCTGGGAAGGCTGAAGGGCTCCATTTGTGTATGGTCCTGGTCATTGCCATAACTTTTAGAAACATACACTGTTACTTGATGTATTTTGTCATCTGCAAACAAAATCAAAGCTATTAAAGCCATGGAAAAGCCGTTTGTGTTTGACTTTTATCGGTGTCACTAGTCTTCAGGGTCTGAACACGCATTGGGTCTTCTGTTGCGCTGCTACCACTCACAGATAAACTTCTGACTATTAATCATGGGGTAAGATTAGGCTTTCCAACAAATCTTAATTTGTGCATGTTCCTTTCTCCTCCTTTCGGAGCAGCATTAGCTCTGAGGAGCTGCAAAAGCTCGAGCTGTCATCTCGGAGAAGTTTAATGTCCTTCTCGCCTTTTACAGCTCCGCGTGCTCTGTGCTTCACTTCATTTGTCAGGCACAGCAGCTCCACATTTGGAGTCCTTCTTCTTGCTGCTTATTCGAAAGTCATAATTTTAGGATCAGAAAAGGGCCCCAAGGGAAGTATTTTGGAGCATTTGAGTCTGTCTTTATGCTCCTGGATGCGCGGATCTCTCTTTAATATCGAGAATCGATTTGCTAAATACAAAGAAAGAGTGGTTTAAAAGGCTGGCAGTGTGTTCAGTGCTTATACAAGCAAACCAAGTCTCTTCATCTAGGATGGTGTGATGTGAAATTATAGGTTGGACTGGGGCAGAAGTCTTTTGCTTGGTTTAGGTCAAGGGAAAGCTGCGGTACCTAATCCTAGCTAAACAGAACAGCAAAACAAATGATACTGGGGTAGCAAAGACTGAAAACCTCACGCTCCTTTTCTCTTGTTAAATGAACCCAGCAGCGCTAAACCGATGACTGAGCAGTAGCAAATGCACTAAATATTTCAACTGATACTAAATGGAAAAGAAAACACATTTCTGGTTAACATTTAAACCTATTATATGTGATTGAAGTGGAATTCACATCTTGGATTACTTGGAAGATTTACTGTGTCTGCTTGTCTGCCACGTTAGGAGAACTTGCATTACCCTGAAAATCCCTGCGTTTCACTCCAGTTCCTGTATTTAGTTCATGCAGCTTTGTAGCCTCTTGCAGACGTTTTCCTTGCAGCTGAGATGCCTTTGCATCATGTAGGAGCTCAGCCTGAGTGATTGAGCAAATGATGATTAATGATAAATAAGAGCACAGTCATGAATAATGATAAGGATGAAGAAGAGCATAATATTAATGATAAATGATGAAGAGCACAAGCTTAGATTCATCGAATCATTCGGGTTGGAAGGGACCTTGAAAGCTCATCTGGTCCAATGAGCAGGGACAGCAATGTAAGGCTAGAATCAACGTAGTCAATGGCAAGTGCATTTTGGAATTTCAAATAAAAGGGACATTGGATCTGGGTGAACTCTCAGCAGCATTCTCCTCCTGTTGCAGCGTGTTCCTTGCACTCATAAGGATGAGAAGCATTGCGTTCCAGCCCATCAGCAGTGCTTTGGTGTGCCAAAGAGTTTGGTGTTTCCTCACAGAGCTTCTGTCTTAGTTCTTGCCCAACAAACTGCTTAGTCTCTAGAAACCAAAGGGTCACAGTTGCTGTATTTAAAACCTCAAGTTTCTAATTGGTAACTTTGATCAAGCCTGGGAAGAAGGGAATGTCTTCACCTCCTCATCCTCTTCTCTGACTGCTGTCTATTCTGGTTTCAAAGTGAGTGATGAACATACAAGGGAAAAATGCCCTTTCTCCTGGAAGGTTGTCCTTAACTTTTGCAGAGGTCTTAACAGGGAAATAAACATGAAAGAGGAGATTTCTGTCCCTTCTCCCCTTGCAAAGCCCCCTGAAACCTGTGATGCTGTAAGAAAGGTGAAATGGGTTGTGAAGGCAAGGTCTCAACAGGAGTGTGCTTGACATCAGGCCTGTGATTTTTGCTATAGAAATTACTTGGATGAAAGCATCCATCTGTCCTGCATGTAGATGTATGTTCTCTCTGTCTTCTTCAATGGAGTCGCTGCAGGGTTTGAGCGTGGGGGATCAGTTCTTCATCCGATTGTCCCTTCTGCTCGCGTTTGGGAAGGGATGAGGTTTTGGGTGGGTGTAATTCCTTCCAGAACTGCATTTTGCAGCCTGACAGAGCGCTGCAAAGACTCTGCTGGCTGCAGAAATAAACTTTATTGGTGGGAGAGGGAGATCCGTTGTGCAGATAGAGCCGAGTTGTTGATGCCTTTTTGTCCTGCAGTTTTTAGATGTTTTCTGTGTGCTCCATCCAGGCTTTGAAGATAACAGTACCCAAGCCCCAGTTCTCTGTGGTTAGCCACAATGTGGGGGAGGCTTTGGGTGTGCTGATGGCCTGTGCTGCCACGGCAGCCCCTGGATTTGGGGCTTGGTTGCAGTTTTTTGGTGTCTTTTAGCTCCTCTGAGCCACACAGCACAAGTCACTTCTTTGAGCTTTGTCATGAGAGCTGCACTCTTCTAAGAGAGAATATGGAATTGTAAACTCTTTTCAGCATCATAAAGTCAGAACGGTTTGGATTTGAAGGGACCTCAAAGCCCATCCAGCTCCATCCCCTGCCGTTGCAGGGACCCCTTCCATAGAGCAGGGTGCTCCAAGCCCCTGTGTCCAACCTGGCCTTGAGCACTGC
>JAOEHY010017792.1:0-14674 GCA_025447955.1 Psilopsiagon aurifrons | reverse complement strand
GAGTTGTACTGGGGAGCACTGGGCTGTACTGGGGAGCATTGAGTTGTACTGGGGAGCGCTGGGCTGTACTGGGGAGCGCTGGGCTGTACTGGGGAGCATTGAGTTGTACTGGGGAGCATTGAGTTGTACTGGGGAGCGCTGGGCTGTACTGGGGAGCATTGAGTTGTACTGGGGATCGCTGGGCTGTACTGGGGAGCATTGAGTTGTACTGGGGATCACTGGGCTGTACTGGGGAGCATTGAGTTGAACTGGGGATCGCTGGGCTGTACTGGGGAGCATTGAGTTGTACTGGGGAGCGCTGGGCTGTACTGGGGAGCATTGAGCTGTCCTGGGGAGCACTGGGCTGTACTGGGGAGCAGTGAGGCACTGCACTGGCCAGAGCTGGTGGGGGGCACAGGCACTTGTCCCTAGCCACAGCACTGAGCCATGCCTTGTGCCCACAGCAAGAGCTGTGGGGAATGAGGGGTCAGAGGCTGCCGTGTATGGCGGCTTTGCTGGGGTTGTGGTTCCTGGTCACTCTAATGTGCACCACCACCACTACAAATGCCAGGCAGTCCCTTGTGAAGTTCGGCAAGAGCAGAACTGGCCTTTCAAGAGGGGGAAAAGCCAACCCAACAGAGAGCAGGGGCACTTGTTTTCTCTTCTTGGTGTGCTCTCTGGGGTTTAGACACCCAGCCGTCCTGTGTAGTCTTCAAACAATATGTGAGTCATCCTTATTTTGCACAGATCCTTCCCAGCCTGGAGCTGCCTCAGCAGCTCCAACATCCTCCCGGGAAGCAGTGAAAGGCATTTCTGTGCAGGGATGGGCAGGAGATGAGCCTGAACCCCCCCCGCTCCTTTCCTTGCCACTTCCATCTTGGAATTAAAACGTTTTCCGTGTGAAAGCTGCTGCTGCAGGTTTTGCTCCCAGATATGTTTCAGTCATCTCTTGAGGAGGTTATGTGGTGTATGACCAGGAGAAGTTTCTGCCCTGGTGGCATCTTGCAGAAGGGCTCTGCACTAAGCCAGGAAGCAGGTGAAGGATCCCTGTTTAAGGGTGGCTTTGCCTGGAGATGGTGGTGAGCCTGGGATGCGAATGAGACCACCCCCGTCCCTGCACCCCTCCCAGGCTAGGGTGGCACTTCACAGACGTGGTGCTGACAGCGCGACGAGCCAATGCAATATTCATCCTGACATTTCTCTCCATGCCAGCCCTTCCCAGTGCTCCAGCTGGCAGTCGGCACAGCCACCAGTGCAGTGCTGCAATGGCAAGGTGGCATGGGGCTGAGCCAAACCCTCCCCACGGCTGCCCTGAGACCTGGTGGGAGCCGTACAGGCTTCTGCTCCCTTTAAAACCATTCCTCTCCCATTCATTGTATCTCCTCTGGCTTGTTCCTGGAGTAGTTTAACTGAGGGCCGGGGCTCCTCACAGAGAGCCAGCTCTGCCTCCTTTGGCTTTCACTGCTAGAGCCCATGAGCACCTTACGTGTCACTGACACATACACAGACGGTGACATACAAGTGAGCAGCAAAGAGACAAAGTCTCTGGCATAGCTAAAAGGAGTTTGGGACTGCCCCTGGTGTGTGTGGCCATCTGAGGGCACGTGCCCTTAGCCACATGAATGTCACACGTTGTTCATCCCAGCAAGGGTGACCAGCAGTGGAGGCCATGAAACTTCTGCATAGGTGTGGGGGAACAAATACACAGGCAGTGCAAGCATGGTCCCATGCCTGCAGCAGGATGGGGCTCTCCAGTCTTCCTCCTCCTCCTCTTCTGCCTTCATCACCCCCAGGATAGCTCATGCCCTTCCTAACTCGTCCTGGTTTCCCCCTCCCCTCCCATGCTGCAAATATAATGTTCTTGTATCTAATGAATGCAATCAGTGCAAATGGGTTTATTCTCATTAACAAGCCCTACAGGGCCTGGTGCTGGCACTGGGGTAGGCAACAGAGTGGCATGCAGGGAGCAACATCTCACCTCTGCTTTCCCTGGGTGTTCCACACCTCCTCCGGCTCAGCAGATGCTATTGGCTTGGCAGTGCTGCTGCTGCTCCAGAGCTGAAGCCTTGGGAGGTGAAGATGAAACAGAACAAGCTTTGGCAATGGAGGAGAGCCAGCGAGGTATGGCAGCAGCTGAACACTGCCTGGCTCGGCACACCAAGCAGCCGAGGTGCTGCAGGAGCGACAGTTGGTTTGCTCCTTCACAGTGACACCAATGTCTTTTCTTTCAAGCTGGCCCAATGGACACAGCAAGGGATGGGGATCTGAGAGTCAAGCCTGCCAGAGCAGGAAAGTCAGGGCATGGTTCTTCCATCTCACCAGGGGTGGGCAACATTGGCCGCTTGCTGAAATGTAATTAACATGCATAGAAACCTGAAATACCTACGCAGCATCCATGCTGAGCTCAGTGGCGATGGGTTTCACTGCAAAACCCACACTGCCACCTTCCTCCTGGCCCAGAGATGACCTGAGGCTAAAGAGCCTCAAGCTACAGCTGGCTGCCTAGCTGGGAAATCGTTTGCCCAGGAGAACCCTTCAAAACCAGAGTGAAAATTCAGGACTTTAAATTTGGTAGGAGCAGAGCATCTTCCTGGAAGCAGTGGGGAAAGGAGGTGGATGCAAGCGGGAACAAGGGGATGTTTTGCTGCAGCCTGGGCACAACCCGTTTCCCAGCCGCACACTGCAGCAAGGACAGGACTCAGACCCTCGTTGTCTCCCCAGAACAGCCCCAAACGAGGCCATTCCTGCTTTGGGCTGGACCAAGCGGGCCTGATGTGGGTGTGCTGGAGGTGGTACTGGGTAGAGCTTGTACTGACTGCCAGAGATGGGAGAAGAAGGAAAGCAGAGGGAAAAGGTATGGCCACTGAAGCTAGAGCTTTAGGTGTCTCTGATTTTCTGAATGACTGCGATTTTGAGCAGTGTCGCACCCTGAACGAGCCCGATCCTTCCTGAGCTGGCTTATCCTGCAGGAATGTGGCTTCTCAGTGGCTGAAACCCCAAGAGGCATCCCTTTCCCTCACGAACAGGCACAAAGCTCCTGACAAACCCCACACCCTCTCAGGGAGCCCCTCTAAGCCCACCGGGAAGAGGATCCAGCTGCAACCAGGATGGAAAACCACCTCCCAGGGGCGGGCATGCACAGAGCATCGTCTCCAAAGGCTTGAAACAAATCCAAAATTTTATTTCCAACGAGTATACAGACCACATGGGATGGGGATGCGCTACATCACAACGCCGACCTCCCCGCGCTGGCTTTCGGTTACCACCACCCCCTCCCCAAAAGCCTGGCAGCAGCAGGTTGGCACTGCAGGGACTGACTTGGCCCCGCCACCAGCAACCTTGGCAGAAAATGAAAGTCCTTTTCCAGTACTCCAGATATTTTTTGTTTAAAAGCCTGGGGATAGAATTGGATGTCATTTGAAACCATGCTGGAGATACAGCATCGGGATGGAGAGATGGCTGGTATTTCTGTTGCGAGGGGGGAAATGATCTTGGCAGGCAATCTCTACTTGGCTAACAAAGGCATATCTGTGCAAATGTAAATACTGGGGTGAAATACCTGGCAGCACACCAATGTCAACACCACTACCGACATGAAATAAAGACCAGCAACGTAAAACACCTTCAATGAGTAGTTTAGGTTAATTTAACACTCCCCCCCCCCCCCATGCATCTTTATTTCTTCATTCATATATTAAGAATTCAAGTTGTAAAATACATAAGTTATTAAAAAAATTATTACAAACCACTTTATGACAGCATTGGAGAAGAGTTGGGGTGTGAGCCCCGGGTCAGACCGGCTGCGCTTCACTCTCTGTGACAGTAAATCAGCGTTAAGAATAAATGACAAACAGGGGACGGGGTATTTACACATCTGCCTTGCAACACCAAGAGTGAAACCAGCTGCAGAACAAATGACTTCATCCATCCTTCAACCTAAATCTATGTAAGCTGTAGTAAAAAGATCGAGGTTAGGGGGGGCTGAAAGCCGTGGTGGGAGTACTGGGACAATCTAGGCTACTCATGTCCTATAAATGTTCCCAGATGCCAAAAGTTTGAAGTCTCGTGTAAGAAAAACTGGTCTTCTCTGTAGAAGACTAGAAAAAGAGTATGAAAAGGTAGAAAAAACAAAAATGCACTTAGTACGGGCTAGAAAGATTTGCTGAAAGGTACAGAAAGACTATTGCCCTCTTGGATCCACGGGGATTTTTAAGCTGATACCTGATTCAGAACTACAGTTTAGCCAGGTCACTGCAGACTCCCAAGCCCCCTATGTGCCATCCACCTAATTTTGTATGCAAATCCCCAAGTTGTGATTCCCAAAGTTTCCCAGGAGTGTAGATGAATGGGGAGAGCCGGGAGCTGTTTAGCAGTGGAAAGGAGAGACAAGCCACATCCACAAAAGTATTAAACCCAAAGCAGATCCAAAAAAGGTGGCTTGTGTCCCCAGAACACCAGCGGCAGACAAACCAGACCTGGGAGCGATTCCCCAACCTGACACAGAGCTCAGGCTGTGTGTAAACAAGGTACCAGGCACCTCCATGAAGGGGTGACCCCATGCTCCCCAGGCTGCTCCCCCATCCCTACCCATCACAGTGGGGCAGCAGCAGTGGGTGTGGGAAGGGGTGGAAACATCCCACTGTGGGGTGGCATCCCTCCATGGGGCAGCATCCTGATCCAGCCCCAAGGAGAGGAGGTGCTGCTGAGAAGCCGAAAGAGCAGGACACGGACCAAGCGAGGAGAGCAGAGGCACAGAGGTGTAGGAAAAGAGGAAAGACCCGGAAAGAAGTGGTCGACTTTGATTTTGGGATTTCCTCAAGCCCAGGGGTACCCTAACGCCGGAGGTATTTCAGGCATGTCTAAGGCATTGCAGGAGTTGCCTTTGCTTTCAGAATCACCTCGGTTTCCTCCCTACAGCTTTTTCCACCAGCGCGTGGTGTCAAATGATAGAAAAGAAAAATCTGGAGCGGATGAACAGAGATAAACTCTCATGCACTGCCACTGAACGTTGTCACAGGAGTATGAAGCACCAACCACGACACATGATCCACTTTTACTTGCAGAGCTGAAGCTAATCATATACAAAATGTTAGAAAGTGGGGTTCTCTGGGAACACGGAGCTGCCAGCACACGGGAGGCAGGCAGGAGCTGCCGCGTCCTCACTAAACCACCGCAGGGCCCTGTGCTACGCAACCGCTGGGAACTAAAACGCACAAGACCAAACACTGAGTAACACCATAGTTCATCTAACCTGTCGCTATATATCTGACAACTTAAATAAAAAAAATATTTTGGCAAGAAACCAACAACATCATTCCAAGAAGGCTATGCACATCCTTAGCTCAGCACAGCTCTGGTGCTTTTAAATATGGAACAATCAAACAATTTTGTGAGCAGAAAAGTGACACAGATTTATTCTTTACATATTTTGTTGGGTTTTTTTTCTTTCTAGGCAACTCTACAGACTTCAGATCTTTTGCCTCGCAATGCAGATCATCTTATTCCCCCAAAGGTAGCCAGGTTCTTTAAACATGCACATCTCTGTAGCTTCCAGGTCGTGTATTTTACTTATTTTTGTTTAAATTCTGCAGACTAGCAGGTTGTCCCCATTCCTAAAAGCTCTACATCAGTGTTCAGGGTGGCCTGAGTGCTGGTCAGGCTCCTCGAGGGTTTACAGGATAACACAGAAGAACTTCTTCTCTCTAAAGGGGTTTTCTGAGGCTGGGACGGGGGTCAATAGAGGATCCTCCTTGGCATGGGCTTCACAGTACGCCATCAGGTCTGCTGCTGCTTTTGACACCTGGAATAGAAGGAGCCCTGCATTAGGGACTGGCTGTGCTGGGGACATCCCATCTGAGAGATGGGATGCCCCATGGAGCTGGACTCACAGCATCCCTGGGCAAGTAACAGCATCGCTAGCCAAAGACTTGCCCAAGGAGCCAACAGCATGTCCCTAGTGGGGCTGGTTTTTCACATCTGGGCTCTAAGCGATACTGTCAACGTGCACTCCCATGAGCATCCTTCACATCCTTCACCCATTCTCGTCCTTCATCTGACTTGAGTGTAGCAAGGACCGACTTCAGCAGGTACCACACCCCTGCCAGCTCTGCCCCCACCCCTTGGCAGGGACATCCACAGCTGCTCTTGGTCTGCCCTACCTCGCTCCAGAACTGAGAGGTGAGATTTTGATTTGCAAGCACCCAGAGGCGCTCGCAGCCAGCAGCCAGCCCTAGAGCACCACTCTGCTCAGGACTGACTGTCATCCAAAGCCACCCCAGTGGAGAACATAAACCCTCTGGGATCTCAAGCTTGAAGCCCATGAGATTTTGCATGCCCAGAAGCAGCAATTCCACTGGGGTGGTGCAGAAGCGGTCAAAAGCAGAGGAAACACCTCACGGAAAGGATTTCCATAGGAAACAGGCTTTCAGAGTTGCTCTGCTAATCTCAAGGCTGAGCACCGAGCACTGCCCAAAGGACACTTTCAACCAGCAAGTGCGACAGACAGCATAGGTTTAACCTGTTCCCAAGAAGGTGATAAGCCTCAGGGAGAGTCCCTCCTCCTGGCAGAGCTCCAGGCGATGCTTCCAGCAGCTTTCCACAGGCAAGTATCTCCTGCTGCCTCCAGCCACGGCCATAGGGATCACGTAAGACAAACATCCTCCATAAACACCGCCTTCCACCGCATCCCAGCTCCCATAACGTGCTTTTGGCAGCTGCTCAGCAGCAGACACCCCCTTGCAGCATAACTCTCAGCTGACAGCCAACTACTGAGCTGGTGTCAAGTGATAGATGAACAAACTCTCATACCTTTATCCTGTCGATGTTGGCCTCCATCTTAAGCTGCTCCACCAGCTTGCGGGCTTGCGCTATGCTAGCAGTGTTGTTGCTAGCCATGGGCAGGCCAGGCGTGCTCTCCAGACAGGCTGTGGGTGCAAGCACACGAGTGAACTGCTGGGCTGGGCAGACCTGCTCCCAGCCCTGAAAAATACCCCAGATCATAGAATCATGGAATGGTTTGGGTTGGAAGGGACCTTCAAGCTCATCCAGTTCCAGCCCTTCCACCAGACCAGGTTGCTCCAAGCCCCGTCCTACCTGGCCTTGAACACTGCTACGGATGGGGCAGCCACAGCTTCTCTGGGCACCCTGTGCCAGCGCCTCAGCACCCTCACAGGGAAGAACTTCTTCCTAATACCTGATCTAAACCTGCTCTCGGTCAGTTTAAAGCCATTCCCCCTGTCCTATCCCTATGTGCCATTGTCAGAAGTCCCTCTCCAGCTTTCTTTCCTGTGCCTTTGTGCAACAAAAGGCTGCTGTAAGATCTCCCTGAGACCCTCTTTCCCAGGCTGAACAGTCCCAGCTCTCTCAGGCAGTGCTCCAGCCCTCTGTGAGTAGCTGTTAGAGCTGAGCTGTGTGAATGCAGGTGTGAAGACGAGAGATGCAGACCCAGGCATTTCAGCCAGCGTTTATCCTGTGTTTTATGTAAGGACAGTGAGCCACCAGCCTTTGTGGGTATGCAGGTAGTCATACGCTGCCAGTCGTACCCTCCTGTGCCCTCTCCATCGTTCCCAGAGCAGGGAATGCCCTATGAGCCATCCTTAGGTGACACTGGGACCTTCTTGAGCACAGCAGGACCCCAGCTGGGCTGTATTCTGTCTTTGGCTGTTATACGGCTGTGGTGGCAGCAAGGCAAAAGGAAATCAGAGAACGGGCTCCCCCTGGGCAGCCCTGGCCTGCCTGGAACTGCAGTACCAGGCTCATTACCCTGCCTGAACCAGGCACATCATCCAGCCCCACATCAATGCCTGTGCCCAGCCTTCACCCTGTGTCCCTTGGCCTCCCTTGCTTTGTCTCTGCTGCCAACTTGAACATTGAGATGCTAAACAGGATGCTGGAGTTTCCTGTTTCTCAAGATTTCTACCCCAGGCAGGCTCGTTAGGTCCACACCATCTCCATCACGGATGTTTTTCTGCTGCTTTATAACAGCCTTGAGCTCCAGTGGCCAGAAACCCAGCATGCAGCTCCTCTGGCAGCCAGTGCTTTTGCAAGCAGCAACTATTACACAGTGTGGGCACAGCCACGCCGTGCTGCTCCTGCCTGTCTGGGGCTGCCTGCGAGCTCCCAAATGGGGCTCTTGGGGTGTCCTGCAATAGCAGGGTGCAGCAAGCCTCCCACCAGTCCCAGGCAATAGGACAAGGATGGCACAGCCCTAAAATGAGGAGCTTTTTAGGGAGGACACCGAAAAGCTGTGAGCACATTCAGCTTAAGCCCATCTTGGAGAATGTAGAGAAGGACAGAAGCTCATCCTGGGATCTACAGAAAGAAACAACCTGGCACTGAGCAAGGTGCCCATCCTTGAAGGTGACTGGAGAGCAAGTCGTGCCAGATGAGAGTCCACCCCCGCCACCCCTGCCCCATGGGGAGGGTGAGGAGGAGTCATTCTTTACCAGAAGCAGGTCTCTCTGGTGATGTGTGCCTCTAGGGGAAGATCTGCTCCTCTTGGCTGTTCACTACCTTTGATTAAGAGAATATAAGAAAGAAAAAAGGAGCCAGGTTAGGTTGCTGTGATGACAGTCAATGCAATGAGGCCATTATTTATGGCATCAGGAAACTCAGAGCCACTATAGATGCCAAGCCCCATACCCTGCCAGGAAGGCAGAAAGGCTCTGGGTTTCCTTCTGTATCCCCCCACATTCTTGTGCCTTCCAAGCACATTCCCAGTGACATTATTCACATTCAGTGAGATTTTCTGCACAGGAAGAAGTTTCAAGCCAGTGGGCAACTATCCGAGGGCTGTTGGCAGCCAGGCTTTTAGCTGCTCTTCAGCAGCCCCATAGCACATCCAAGCATGCTGTAGGATGCACAGTGAGAGGGGATGCAATTTAACTGTCTGGTGCACAGAGCACATGGCAGGGCAGAAAGAGCATCTCCTGGGGAAGGCTGCCAAAATCCTCCCTCTCTTTGCCACAGCCCAGCTTTCATCATGCCTCCCTAACAGCCCAAGCTCCTGCCCAGGTCTGTTCTTGTTGCCCTCTGTGCCATTGCTTGAGGTTTAGCTCCAGCTTATGCACTGTTTTCGTGCTGGTTTTTCTCAGCTCTCCCCCATTCTTTTTGCTGGAAAGGTGTTGGAGCAGCAGCTTGCCTGGCTCCTGCTTTTGCTTTCAGTTCTCCCTGTGAAGCCACAAAGTGGATGGTGGTGGCGGGGCCACCATATCTGTGGTGCAGCAGCTGGTCCTGGGCTGGTGGGAAAGCCAGTGACCATAGAGATGCTCATCAATCAACATGCCACTGCATGGTTTGAATGCCGAAGAGACCTTTCTAATTCAGCAAATGTTATTCAGTGATGTTGTGCCATTTCATACCGAGGACCAAGGTCTGTTGGTGCTCTGGTGGCGGGGAGTCACTTAGGGACTGAAGTTTAATGTCATGGAAAGAGGCATGGGAATGGGGATGTCTGCTGAGAGCTTCTGTACAGCTGCTGCAGCCCTGATCTTTTAAATAATACATGTATCCAAACCTGCTACCAGCCTTCTGCAAGGAAACCCTCCCATGCTCTTACTACATCTAGCCTAGAGGCAGTGAGGTGGAAAAGACAGACCCGAAAATAAGCCCAGAGAAGACTGACACCCTACTGGGGCAGGGGAGGGGACATCTATGCAAGCATCCTGCTGTGCATAGGGCTGCTGGGATGATGCTGGGGACCTGGCAGATGCTCAGCCAGCTCACAGGACCCTGGTGGCACCAGCAGCTGGCAGATATCTCACATATGAACTTGAACCAGTTTGGGGCCAGTGATGGATTTGCAGTGTTTCCATGCTGCGAGCAACTGGTCATGCTTCCTTCAACATGAATACAGAAAAATAGCAGGTGGCTCTTTGAAGTGAGCTACCAGGAGTAAACCCAAAGCCTTATCATTTCGATGTGACTGAAGCCAAGCCAAACTAGAGCATCCTCCTCTCCTTCTGCCCCTAATGCCTCTTTATTACTAATTGCAGTCAACCAAACTGCACCCTGGTAGGTGCCTCTGCAGATCAACCAGGTGCTTGCAGGCAGCTGCCTGCTGCCCTCACCCAGGAGCAACACTGCCTACACCAAAACAATATGTGGAGTTATTTCTCTTCCCCAGGACCCAAGGAGGTGCTTTTACTGCTGCTGGACTCCATGCTGAATGAGAAAATATGTGTTTAAATAGACAGTGGGTAGACACCGAGAGCATCAGACCTCAGACAAATTAAAATCACCCTGGAAAATACATAAATCCCCAGACTGGATGGAAAATGCTGAACTATTTGAGTGGCTGTCAGAAAGAAATTGTTATTTCTTTGTTGGAACAAGTCCAGAGGAGGGCCACAATGATGATCATGGGGCTTGAACACCTCCCATACAAAGACAGGCTAAAAAAGTTGAGGCTATTCAGCCTGGAGAAGAGAAGGCTGTGTGGAAACCTCATAGCAGCCTTCCAGTATCTGAAGGGGACCTAAAAGGATGCTGGGGAGGGACTTTTCATCAGGGACTGTAGTGATAGGACAAAGGGTGACAGGTTTAAACTTATGCAGGGGAAGCTCGGGTTAGATATAAGGAAGAAATTCATTACTGTGACAGTGGTGAGGCACTGGAATGGGTTGCCCAGAGATGTGGTTAATGCCTCATCCCTGTCAGTGTTCAAGGCCAGGTTGGACAGAGCCTTGGATGACATGGTCTGGGGCATCTGTGCCCATGGCAGGGGGTTGGACTGATGATCTTAAGGTCCTTTGCAACCCAAACCATTCTGTGATTCTATGATTCTTTCCATGCAGCTTATTTCCTAGCAGCATCATCTCTCCATGGGCAGGCACTGGGAGTGGTGCTTTCAGAGCTGGGGCTGGGGACCTGGTGGATGCAGTGAGCCTGCCTGACCCCATCTGGGGAATCCAGGTATTCCCAGCAAAGTGGGTGATAGCAGCCCTTGGACACAGCAGGTCTGTACAGGTCTAATGGCACTTACAGGGGAATACGCAAGGCATCTTATTTCATTCATTTAATGGCATGAGTACCACAGGTTAATGAGTAAGGATGTTACTCTATTTTCATGCTAATGATATTTAGTATGTACAGTACATGGATATTGTCTCTTTTGGGCTGTGCACTGTAATCACATCTCAGGATCTCGCCAAATTGTTTTGATACTTGCCTGTTGTGCAGAAGCATCACGGGTTATTTACTGCATGTGGCAAGATATTTCATTCATTGAAAAGGATGTGAAAGTGCTTGCAATGAATGTCTGGACTCAGAAATGTTGCTGCTGATTTTTGCTAGCTGGTAGTTATGCTCTAAAAAGCATTGTTGTTGACTGTTTAATGAAGAGCCATTGACATATTTGAATAGCATTTTCTTCTTTCATCAGTGGCACCCAGCCAAATCAGAAACCAAACCCTGGGATTTAGCTGGGCAAAGGGTGAGGGATGCTCCTGATGTTGAGGCACTTGATCCAGCATTTATGGCTGTGTCTGCCTTTGGTCTGCTCGGTCTTCAGTGTTTACCCAGGATATAGAGCAATAAAACCCAGCCCATGAGCTGCCCACGGTCACTGCTTCAGCATGCACACAACGAGCTCCTGCACAACAGGATGAGATTGGGGTTTAATTTGCTCCATATTAAAAGACACCATTGCTTCAGGCCAAAGGACAACCAGCCCTCCTCCATCCATAATCACATCTACCTTGCTTTCTGAATGCATTTCTCTCTCCCAGCACATTTATGCTCCCCTCTTAGATATTCTCCTGATCCAGGGGAGAACGTTGGTGCTGCTCCCATGCTCCTGTCCCTGAGCAAATCGTTGCAGAGGCACTGATCCCATCCCTCCCGCCAGCACACAGCCCAGCCACTAGAGACTCGTTTAACTCAGTGGTAAATTAATTTGCCAAGTTGCCTGCTGCTCCCCATCCAGCTCCAGCCTGGTGAGCTGCCAGTGCTGCCTCCTGGCACAGCCTGGCACAAGCTGCATCACCGTGGCACCACCTCGACCAAGGAGCAAGGCAAAACGCTGTGTACAACCCAAAAAAAGCCACTGCGAAAGGAGCATTTTCTGATGCCAGAGCAATAGAGCCTTCCTGCTAAGCTGCCTCCTTCCCAAACTGGGCTTCTGTGGGGCCCTGGCATCTCCCAGCTGCCAGCCCTGCTTGCAAGAGTAAATCAGCCTTCGTTTGCCAGCTCCTCATCGGCACAAGCTGTTGCTTCCTTTGCACAAAGCTGTGTGCGCCTTGCACCAACTCCATTGCCAGCCCCAAACCAACAGATGTGAGCCCAACCTCCCCTCGAGCTTTTCTCCTCCTTTTGCTTGGGTTCTGTCACAAGTTGCATGTGGATGGAGACCAGAATTCTCCTACATGTTTAAAATAATGCATTTTAAGGGTGATTATTGAAGGGAATTGGACTAAATATGCAGCTGTCACTACAGAAGGGGTACCCTGAAGCATGGGTTGGTACCATTGCACTGGGTTGGGTCTGTCACTGTTCAAAGGCAGCGCTGACCCTAGCTGGGATGCCGGCATCCTTGCAAAGCATTTTCTTACATTCTTTTGGGTGCAAGTGGTCATTGAGTAGGATTTTACAGGTGTCATGAGACACCTCCTGCATCTTTAGGGGTCTGCAGGCTTTGCACACCCAAATGCGGTCCTCTGCTTTTTTAAACCTGTGGATAACATCCATCTGTTGCCCAATTTTCCAGACTTTTTTCACCTCCCAGTGGGTTTTTCTCTACTTTGCAGAAAACCGTTCTCCCCACATGGGCCTGCTGAACTGAGGGGGAAAAGTGGGGGCCTGCAGAAATCAAACCAAAAGCACTGGTTTCTGCCAGGGCAAAAACCTCACCTTTCCTCTGCCATCAAGACTGAAAGAGCACCACACAGCATCACCGACCTCTGAGAACAACTCCTTTTCAGAGTGAAAGCAGGAGCCTTCCTAGTTCTTGGCTTCAATTCTAAAGTCATGCTTTCCATCACTTGTGTAGTGGTATTTTCCACACAGTTAGTGGCAAAGCAGATGAACCCCATTGGGCAGCCAGGATTTTGGGGAGCACAGGGCTCAGGCTTGTTCCTACCAGGCAGTCATCACCTAGGGGGGTTTTTTCTTGGTCCAGAAAAGGTGCGATGCTGGGTATTGTAACAGAGGGATTTGTTCCAGCTCCCATTTGTGCTGGGATTGCTCCGGACCCCTGCACATCCTAGCTGCTGAGGCCAGCCCAGCTCACTGCATCGCCGGGGTACAGCCAGGCACAGGGCCAACGCAGTCGCTGCTGAGGCAAACAGGCTCCCCTGAAAAGTGTCTTTTCCTCCCCATAACGCAGGTGTGATGCAGCATCCAGAGCAGATAACAGAGCATATGGCTGTGCTGTCACCCCCCTGCAGCCGGCACTGCTGGTCACCGGCCGGCTGGAGCGTGGGAATCCCTCGCACGGGGCTGGCTGGCTTTTCAAGCCATCCTGCTGCTTTTCCTAAAAGCCATCGCTAAAAATATGCGGCTCGCCTAAAAAATAATTACTAAATATATACAGAAAAACACAAAAATATTACAGACAAAAAAACCCAGCAGAGCCGTTTCCAGGGGGCGGAAGCTGGTGTAGTCACATTGATCTCGGCAGCAGTTGCAGACCTGGCTGGGAAAGGAGCCTTAATACGCCCAAACGACATGTGTTTCATTATTTCCTTAAGCAAAGAAAACATCATGAGCTAGATCTGTGCATGTGGGCTCCCACCACACTGCTTCGCGGAGGAGAAAGGACCTAATCCTTGGAGGTGGTTTCAGCCACAGCATCCGCTGGGATTTTATTGCCTTTTCCAACATCCATTTTTTACACCTGATGTCCAATACAGTGCTTGAATCACCAATACAGCAGCTTGCAGAGCAGTGACATGCTGGCAAATAAATAAATAAATTAAACAGCACCCGAGTGGAAAAAAATGAGCCTGTTGCCATGGAAACGGCTTCATTATCACACCAGCATTGGATCCCTCCTGCCAAAGAGGGGTGAGGTGGGATGGGTGCCCATTTCAGGCCCAGTGCTGGCGTTTTGCTTTTGTCAGTGGGTTTTGGTGCCTAGCCTCCCACTGCTTCTGCAGCAGTTGAAAAGGGTGCCATATCCATTGCCCATCCTAGACTTGTGCAGCTCTATTCAGCCCTATTTCACCTCAAAACCAGCACTGGAGTCAAACCCCAGCCTGCCGCTGGCTCAAGAAGCCCTGGCTCCCCTGGCAGATCTTGTTATCAAAGCAATGCAATGCAAATAAGGTGAGAGGGACCTGCAGCAAAGATTTTTCTCTTCCCTAATTTTGCTGGGGCACTAAATAAAGAGCTCCCACTAGAGCTGGCTTTGCAAGGAGCCTGGCTTGGACTCCCCCTCCACCCACCTTGTGCTGCCAGAGACAACCACTACTGCAGTCCAGATCTCATTAATATCTGCAGTCAAATGGATGCTTTTCCATGGAGTCTGAAAACATTAAAGGTTTAGCAACATCACAGAATCCTAGAATGGTTTGGGTTGGAAGGGACCTTAAAGCTCGTCCAGTTCCAATCCCCTGCCATGGGCAAAATCTTGGAGCAGATTCTCCTGGAAGGCATGCTGAGGCACATGAAAAACAACAAGGTGCTTGGTGACAACCAGCATGGCTTCACTAAGGGGAAATCCTGCCTGACCAATCTGGTGGCCTTCTATGATGGGGCT
>JAOEHY010017791.1:30627-41590 GCA_025447955.1 Psilopsiagon aurifrons | reverse complement strand
TGTGTTATACCTTTGTTATTGGACTGTTCTTATCTCAACCCATGGGAGTTACATTCTTTTGATTTTTCTCCCCATTTTCCCCCTCCCCCCCTTTTTGGAGTGGGGGGGGGGAAGAAGGAGAGGGAAGTGAGTGAACAAAACTGCTTTTTTTACAGCTTAAACCGAGGCAGCTCTTTTAGGAGGGGGAGGTGGGTTAACAAACTTTCTTGGCTGATTTACAGCTTAAACCACGACACTGCAAAACATCACCTGGGGGCAACTGAAAAGTAACAGTTTGAATATGTGTGCTTGCAAAGTAGCTATTAATAGAGGCTGTGATTTTGTGTATCAAACCACTTGTACTTACTAGCCAGTTGCTGATAAGAAAGTACACATTGTATTGTATGAATTTGTCACTTGTAAAACAGATGTTAGAGCATGCAAATTTGCTGCAGCTGCTAGAAAATGCTAAGGCAAAAACCACAAAAATTCTAATACAATGACAGTGTTATGAAAAGTATGCAGTGGAACAAATTAAGAGGGTGAGAGAACTCCAATGGCAAGAGATTTCTTTGGCTGGTAAGAGATTTCTCACTGTCATGGGAGTTTTCAACATGCTACTGCATCCTGTAGTATATGTACTGCTAATGTAAATCTGTATGTGTTTTGCCATAGTAACGATTTGTTACTGGATAAAGCAGGTAAAACTCTGCGTTGACAATGAAGGTCAAGTCTGTTACAAACATCCATACCCTTACCTCCATCTAAAATTACCAGTTTGGCAATACCCATTGCCTGCAACAACACTTACAGGGGTTGACGGGGTGGTAATGGAATTGAAAAAGAGGGGTATCATTAAACAAATTCACTCACCTTATAATTCCCTGGGGTGGCCTGTAAAGAAACCCATCGGACAATGGCATTTCACAGTAGATTATCAACAGTTAAACGCCAGTACTGCACCTCTAACTGCAGCAGTCCCAAATATTGCCGAAATTGTGACAATGATACCAGGAGCTGCCCACCCTTGGATGGTTGCCTTAGATGTTAAGGATATGTTTTTCATGATTCCCCTCCTTGTGAGGACAACCAATGTTGGTAAAAATGCCTCAGACTGGAGCAGTGCCCATGGTACTAATTACTCCTAAAAAATCTCCATGCATGGGAAGCCAAAGACTGTTCAGGAAAGGTACACCGGATTAGCACCTGGTGGATTTTCACCTTCCTTTTAACCCTGTGGGTCCAAAGACTGAGCATGTTTTCTTTTCTCTTTTATGCTCACAGAAATTCTAGGTGAACTGCACATGGACAGATGGACTGGCCTACACTGGACTTGAGCACATCCAAGGAATCTTGTCACTCATCCTAGCCGTAATAGTATTAGTATTCTTTGCATTCATGATCATTTGCCAACCTAAGTTTTTTTTAAAAAAAATAAGATAGTGTAAATAGCAGAATTGAATCAACATTTATGTTTCTACAGACCTGCAGTGGCCGGGGTCTGTGACTCATAAAAAATATACCAGGAGCAGGGGATTAAACATGGGGAATGTAGAATAAGAGTCTAACAAAGACTTGAAACTGCCAACAGTGATGATACATGGGACAAGAAATAAGAGTAGGATGTGGAGTTATCAATGGATCCACCCAATGCATAAGTCAGATCTCCGTAACCAAAATAGAAACAGCAAATAAAAATCTGTACTGTGGAGAGATGGTATTGTTGGTCCAACTTTACTTTGGTCCAAACAATCTTTGTGACCTGCCTCTGGGCACAAGACAACATAGGGCTGTCCTTTAAATTCCAAAACAATACCATGACAGCCACTTCTGTGCCAGATAGGGAACTACTTATACTTACAACATCGGGCCTTATGTCATCAAAAATAACCCATCATACTCCCTCAAAGGTGTGGAACTGCCAGTGCAGATCAACATCTCTACAATTAAACCCACATGCTCACCATTCCTAGATACATCATATGAAGGATGGTTAACATGGTTAAATGGATGAACCCTCACCCCCTTAAGACGATCAAAGAGAGATGTAACTAGTATCTTAGGAATGGGGCTAGGAGTCTTAAATAGCATAGACGCTGAAATTCTAGCCAACAAACTTGCCACAATAACTCGTGACTTAACTAAATTGAAATACCCTTTACAATCTTCTCTTCTGGCTCTGTAAAATCACAAATATCGAATATATTACCTCAATGGGAAGAAACAAGTGAAAAAAACACCAGCTAATCATAAATACGCTTGATGTTGCCCACAGCAATGTGTCTCTGGCTCTCAGCTGTATCCAAGCCCAACTGTGGACACAATCAATGACAGCTGCAATTATAAGGGAAGATGAAACAGGTATCTTACCCACTGAAATTCAAAAAGTGGTCTGGGATAATGCAATTGAATTTGAAAAGAAATTCCAGTCTTGGTGGCACCTGGTTAATTTCACTTATGATCCTATTGAGTAAAGTCATTGCTTTTGTCCTAACGATAGGCAATGCTTCGGTACATACTATATACCCTATCATTACACTGGGCTTGAATCACCACGGGACCATACTCTATCCAAGAGCACAGAGTATGGGCACAGTATAGCAATAAATGGCAAAACTGCTGATGTTGATGCATGCATCATGCGAAACCAACAAAGATCATCTGTGAAAGTAATACTATAAAGGCACAAGACATTTGTCTGGACACTGAACAAAATGTTTGTCATACATCCCAATGAAAATCCAGAAACTGTGCTTGTATATTTTGGAAAAGGCTGTGCTTGTATGAGAACTCTTTATAACTCCATACTGATAGATAATGTTTCTATGAATATCACTAATCACTCGAACGTTTGTATTTGCAATTTTATTAATATCATTGGATGTGATTTTAATTATTCAGCTCCTGTCACTTCTCAGCAATTGTTGCAATCGAAATATATCCAACTCAATGACTTGCTATTTGCTCCTGTCGGAATGAATCTCACTTGAGTGAGGAAGCTGCTACACCATGAAGACTTGAAGCAGTTGCTGATCCAGGCCAAGGAGAAAGGACAAAGTACTCTGATCACTGTCCACCATGATACAGAAGAGGTCCATCAGGTGTTAGAAGGAGTCCAGAAAGCTGCAGAACATAAATGGTGGGACACTCTTTCTGGATGGTCACCAACTGACACAGGCATTTTTAATGGGATGCTTCACCCTGTTGTGATTTTGTTAATACTCACTATATTAGGTTTTGCTTTGACAATTGCTTTGCATGTTAGACTTTGGATTATATTAAAACACTTAACTAATTTGGTATCCCCACAAGATATATATGTACTTGGGGTATATGGGACATTCCAAGTTCCTCCTAAATATTGTGAAGCTTGAGTGACTATTGTCACAGGGTGGATTATGTGGAATAATTAGGAAATGTGGGGTAATTAGGAATTAAATTTATATCTGAAATGCAGCATTGTCCACACATAAGGGAAAACGGACTTTCAGGGCCTCTCGGGAGAGATGCAGCCAAACCTGGTATACCAGGAATGTGTACTCCACAGCTGTTCCCATGGCAACACAGACGGAGGGTAGAGCAAGGTGGAGATCTCACTTTGTCCTAACATCAGCAAAAGATGGGAACTAGGTGGTGCAAGAAACTGATAAGCTGCATACTTGCTACCCTGAGCCAGGAGCCTGTCATCTTTTGACAGAATACCGTCCTCTGTGTGAATTTTGCTTCATTATAATGTCATTATAATGCATTTACACGCTAAAATACACTCCCATCTCCAATACGACCCCACTCCAAAATGAGACCACCTCCCTCTGAGTATGCACTCTGAATTCTTGGTGTCATATACCTTTAAAACGAAGTGAGAGCGATTTGCACCAATAATAATAAAGGTACGTATGACTAGAGTCACTCAAGCTCCACCTTGAAGGTGAAAATAACGCAAAATGACCCAAGAGAGAGGGGGATATTGGGGAAGATACCATCATGGATGAGTCAAGAAAGAAAACATCAACAGACTCCTGGAACGGGTCGATGGGCTGGATCTCTCTTCCCCCCCACATAGGGATGGCTGTGGGTAAGACTTGCACTGTATCCAGCGCTTCCCTGGGAAAACTTAGACTCTCTTTAGAGTTACTTTTACTGTTACCTGTATATTTTAGAGCCAGGCTGTGTTAACTTTATCGAGCGCTTGTATCCATGTAACTATGATTTGCATGTGCTTTGCAGACAGTATTTATCACCTGCAATCCATAAGAACCTGTATCTGTTGCCTCAATAAACTCAACCAACAAACTGCACTGTTTCGATAGCCAGTCTCCACTATCAGTAAATCCAGACCAGTAGAGGCTCAATATAAGCGAACGTGGTCGAACTGATCAGTAAATCCAGACCAGTAGGGGTTCGATATAAGCGAACACGGTCAGACCAGTAGTTGCATATTGGAGCCATCCTGGCCCCTCTAATTAAGCAAGGGGTTTGTTTCTCCCCCCCTTTTGGTGCAACATTATATCCATCTCTACACTTTGGAAGCTCAATTTCAAAATTAAAATAAAATCAAGGAGGAGCAATTAGTCACATTTCTATAAGGATTATGCCATTCCACATAGGTCCTCAAATAAAAGAGTATAGGCCACTCATAGAAAGTAAAGATGGAAATAAAATTAAAAAAGTGAAAATAACAGAAAGTAACTTGAGGAACATTTTATCTTAAAACAACTGTGAAAGCAGTAAATAATGGCTACAAAATGGTCCCATCAAAGGATATGTCTGATAAATGTATCAGTGTTTTGCTTCTATATCATCCAAAAATCAATCCTAACTGCTCCAATTGTATCCCTTATTCATAGTAGAGTGTACGGATCTATATACTGAAAAACACTGACAAAAGTACTATGCTGTTTGAAAGTCCACTTGGTCAGTCTCCTCATATTATTCACAGTAGTCACTTAGGTCACAAGGTGGTTTTTTGTTGTCTCCCTGTATGACTTGAAATTTTTAAACAGGAGGATAATAAAAACCACCTGTGGTGTCTTCTAGCTACTTAGAATGTGAAAATCAGACATGTTTCAACTGATTTATAGTCTGAAGACTCAATATGTTACATGGATTTCAGTTACACCTTTTTACCTGAGGAGAAAGAATATATTGTCTAGTCTTTGAAAAATATTTATTCCTTCTTAGGATTAACCTATGGATAGAAAGTTTATAGATATTACTATTTGTATAAGAGAAGCATGACTAACAATTATTTTTCCTTTCAGAAATCCTATACTTGGTGGAATCATGTTCTCAAGATACTGTGAAGTCTGTGCTGCTCAGTGACACTCTTCACCCTTAAAGATCTTCCTTCTAATTAAGCTTTATATTAAGAACCAAATGCAGACAGGTTTTCCTGCTTTCAATTATACAAAGTTAGTAATTCAATGGTTATATGCACATTAATTTACCTAGAACTGAATGGAATTCGCCTACCCAGTTTCAATTGATACTTACATTTGCAGAGCTATGCTGAAACTCCATCCACATTCCATATATTTTTGCCTGGTGAAAAAATAGTTGGACATGCATGTGATTGCCTCCTTGGATCTCTTTCAAAGCCTTCTTTAGGAATCTGAATACGCCCTTCTGTGGGAAAAACAAAAAAAAGGAATGAAAACTCTTTAAGACCGTCCTTCCTCCCAGAAGTTTCTCAGAACTTGATTGAGGGCTCCAGATACAAGGGATCCTAAAAGAGCAGGAAGGATCAAAGGCCCCAGCATCAAAACATTTTGGTTTTACCTTTCACTGCACCTCCTACTTACAGTCATTGGTGTAGAAAGAGTAAAGCAGAGGGAGGGAGGAGATGCAGCCCTGGGAAAGATGTTTAAATGGAAATTCCGCCACTGAGGAAGCCTGACAGAAAGGTTATCTAAGTTGTGCTATTTTTCTGCTTTGATTTCTGCTGGAAAAATACACACCTTTTACTTCCTAATGTCTGCCATCTCAGAGAAATTGCAAATTATCTGGAGCTAGACAATTATTGCGTGATCTATACATACATGCACACAAACACATTCAGACATACTGAGAGCATAAATCAGCAGACACTGGTAGTGATTCATTCACTGTGAAAACATACTCTGCCAAATCAATGAGTTACTGCTCTGCAACCAAAGGTAAATTTCACTCACCATGGACAATTCATATCTATTGCATTTGGCAGGATTGTTGTCAAAGAGTAATTGAGAAAAATGATTGTATATTATGCATGACTAGCATTGTAAACTTCACAGACTGAAATGTGAAATTTATCTTCAGCATTTTAGTTCTCAACCATAGCATTTTGGGCACAGTGAAAGAAGTTGAAGCATTTGGTAGTGACACAAAAATTTTCATTAGAAAAGTAGATTTATTTTATGCTTCTTTTTATCTTAGATCAAAGAAGCTTGTGATGTGTCTCATGATTCTAAATAATATTACGTCTGTCCTCAAGGTCTTCACATATCCCAAGGGAATTGGCAACATACATCAATTGCTGTATAGGTGCAAAATATAATAAATGGAACTTAGTGTACCAGCTGTTATAAGTTATAGCTCCTCATGTTTTACTGATTAGTATGACAGCATCTGTAGCAACTTACAAATGATGCTTAGGGAAGTGCATACATGTTATACCTGCTTATGAGTTAAATACTGAAAACCCCCTAGAAGATGAGTGCTTCTCAGACCCTACATAGCATAAATGACTATGAAGAGGTCAGATGTAGCATGCTTTAACCTCCTCCCTGATGCTCGAACTGTAGGTGTCTGTGTTTTTGCATTTGGAAGGAATGAATAAAAACAAACAACTGTTCATATAATATTATTAATCAGTGAAGTAACTATCCTGCATTTGTATGAGCTAAATCTATCCAATGTGCAATTAATTAGATGCGAGGATCAAAGCTACTTGCTCCTTTTGATGTATTATTTTTATATTTTTTAAAGTTCTGTCTTTTTATGCCAGCAAAGAATAATAGAATGACATATGACATGCGAACATAGATGTTCACACTGAGTTAATACAACACATGCAGAGTTTGAAACTAAAGAAGAAATTTTATTCTAATTTATTCCTTATGTAATTTACAGAAAATTATGGTAAAGAACACAATTCAGAAAGATGCACATTTATTTCTATAGACTTAGTTCATGTGTTAGGATTGTCAAGGTCTTTTAAAGGACAAAGGTACTCATCATGAAAATTAAATAGTTGGAGATTCATGTAATCTCTAGGTTGGGATATTTTTTTGTTGGTTGAGGTTTTTTTGTTGGCTTGTTGTTTTTTTGGGGGAGAAGAGCTTTTTTCACCGGGGAACTTAAAACATCATAGCATTATTGCAATCCCATCCTCTTAGTATCAAGGAAATGACACATAGGCCCAAGTGGTTCTCATTATATGCTTGGAGCATGATTACAGAAAACCCCTTTATGCCAGCTCTTTCTCTGGAGGACTGGGGGTGTTTTTGGGATGGCAGAGAGTCCTGGGACTATCTGATATAAGAACGATCTCTTTCTACCTTAATTACTAAAAGAAGATCATAATGGTTGTAACAGTTTTACGTAGCCCAGTGTCCTGTGCTGTAACTGTGGACAACAAAGACATCTAGGGAAGAAGTATAATATCAGGTAACAACCGCCTGGCCAGGCCCAGAGTGTAAATGCCAGTGGCTGGCACTGGGGCCAGTGATGTTTAACATATCGAGTTAATGACCTGGACATGCCTCAGGTGAGAAAAGCCTGAGGGCTGCGACTCTTCTGCCTCAAGAAGAGAAGGCTTAGGGGGATCTTATCAATGTGTATAATTATCATATGAGAGGGAAAGAAGATGACGGAGCCTTACTCCTCTCAGTGGTGCCCAGTGACAGCCAAAGGCAGTGGACAAAATTAAAACACATAAAATTCCCTCTGAACGTAAGAAACACTTTTACTGTGAGGACTGTCACTGGCACATGTTGCCCAGAAAGGTCATGGTGTGTCCATCCTTGTAGATATTCAAAGCACAACTGGACACAGTCCTGGGAAACCAGCTGTAGTTGACCCTGTCTAGACAGGGTAGTTAGTGTAGGTGATCTAAAGTCCCATTCAACCTCTCAGAGAGTGCATGTTATTCTGGGACAGTAGGAATGCCTAGGAAAGAATGTTAATATAAGGTAAGCACATGGAGATCTTTCTCATGAACTCCAATCCAACACTTTGTCTTGGGAATTTCTTTCAGGCAGAAGTGGTGTTTTGATATTTAACAGTACAGTCATAAATTTCATAGTTTCCCATGAAATCATTCTCTCTTTCATTCTTCTATCATTCAAGCAATGATTAAATAGTTAACACTGTGGAGAGACAGTAATTTCAGGCTGTCTGCAGATTCACAAGAACCAATGAATTATTTCAGAGTAATATTTTTAATATTATCCCTTCAATCTGTAAATGTGGTTAGGGAATAATATCACTTACGATGTGGATAGAGGAGTTCAGTGGCAAGTCACCATTCACATTAACTACTTAAAGGAGGCAAGTGCTTAACTTACTATAGCACTTCTAGAAACACCTATAGCTATTTAACCGCATTTTCTGTCACACAACTTACATTTGGACATCAATTCCAAATGTCTTAGGTAATAGCATGCTAGAAAGTAACACAGGAAACTGTGCTTGCTTGCTGAGGTAGCCCAGTTTAGTTTACTTTTGTGTTTCTCCTTTTTAAGTTACATCAACGCCAAGCTGAACAGAGTTTTGGGCGACACAGTCAAGGGTGAGCTTTTCCTGTCTAAGGCAGGGGGTTGGAACTAGATGATCTTAAGGTCCTTTCCAAACCTAACCATTCTATGATTATATGATTATGTAAGTAGTATTTGTTATTACCCTAAATTTGTGTCAATAACACTCTAATAAATCTCTTCAGGGTCTTTTACAGTACAGATACATTTTATCAATCTGCAAGCTTGAATTATTTTTATGCAAATAGTTTTTCCTATTTCGGGAAAATTTTTATGAAATCTAAAAAAAATCTACAGCAATTAATATGGAATAAGTCTTGAGTAGCCATAACTTGAGATACAGGTACTCAGATGGCTGATCAGAGTTGCTTTTTGCTCTCTATTCTTTGTTTTTTTTGAATGATATCACCCATTAAGGCTTAAGCCCCCAAACCAGGAACTGTCAGCATGTTAATACACTGCAATAGCACATTACCTTCCTAAGTGATGAACATATGTTTTTCCAAGGCCTGGGAGTAAAAAACTTGATTTGAATCCATTCACCAGGTTGACCCTTACATAGCAGCTTTAAGACTAGACGCAGTCACCACAGTTTCTACTATTCAGGATCAGGTATAGCACCAGAAAGTACAGCAACTTGCAGTTTGTTCTGATGTTGTCTCATATAAAATGTTAATTATTGTTGTTCTGACTTTATTGACCTATTTTTGATGTCTCAGTATTTCATAACTGGCAATTTAAAATAAGGCCCTTAGGTTCTTGAATAACCAATTGCACTTGGTGAGATCTTGGCATCTAAGTAATTTAAAAATGGGACTTGGGCATGTTAATGAAAGCTTTCCTTTGCGTTTCTCTTCTGCAGGTATGAAATGAAAATAATAAAACCTTCTAAACACAAAGGGTTATTAGGAAAAAGAAACACATTGAAATTGTGAAGTAAACAATAGTTATATGATAAAGTAAGATGGCAGTTGCATAGACTCAGCACTGGATTTTGAGATAGAAGAATGACATATGACAGCTCTACATTAAAATGACTAATCTTATACTATAAGGATAGCTTTGCCACACTTTTTACTTTTCTTTTGCAAAATAAATGAAGCTAAAATGCCAACAGAGTGCAGTGGTACGTACTGAACTGCACTGGTTTTATCTAATCAGCCAATGAATTTGAAAGTTCAGTTCTTAAATCTTGTTGTTTCAGTCAGGTAAAGGTAATACCCAAAGTGTGAGTCTTCGTTGCCCAGGTAACTTTCTTCTGTCTTACATGTTCCTACAGAAATCTTGTAACATGTCCAGAGAGTCGCTTCCTCTGGATTCAGAGAGCAACAAAGAAGTGTGTTTCATGGCCATGGATTTAGAAAAAAACAATGCTACAAGAGGGAATTAAATAAACCTGCCGGAACCAGGCTTCTCAATAAATAAAAGGCCTTGTTCATATTGGTCATATAAAAAAATATATATTTTGTCAAAGCAGTTAGAATATATCAATACAGATGTGAATAAAAATATCAAACAAAAACTGCTCACACAGAATGAAGGATCAACTACTTAACCAACAAATGTATCCAGATGGACCAGTTAATCCTTACTAATAACTACTTTTGTTGTGGGGCCACTTGAACATCACAGTGATTGCAATGAATCCTTGTCCTTGTTACCTGCATGTCGCCTAGCATGAACAAAAACATTTGTGTTCTAATATTATTTGCAAAGCTTACCTCATTAGCACTCTAAAGTTTTGTTCCTCTAAGTTCATCTCTCATAAGTCATTTCTACACCTTGATGACAGAAACATGGAGGAAACCATGGAGGAATACTTTTTTAGCAACTTCGGATAGATAGAATAGTAGAATCATAGAATAGTTAGGGCTGGAAAGGACCTTAAGATCATCTGGTTCCAACCCCCCTGCCATGGGCAGGGACACCTCACACTAAACCATATTACCCAAGGCTATGTCCCGGGAGGCAACCCAGCCTTGAACTCCTCCAGCGATGGAGCATTCACAGCTTCCCTGGGCAACCCATTCCAGTGCCTCACCACCCTCACAGTAAAGATTTTCTTCTTCATATCCAATCTAAACCTCCCTGTTTAAGTTTAAACCCATTACTCCTTGTCCTATCACTACAGTCCCTAATGAAAAGTCCCTCCCCAGCATTCCTGTAGGCCTCCTTCAGATATTGGAAGGCTGCTATGAGGTCTCCATGCAGCCTTCTCTTCTCCAGCCTGAACAGCCCCAACTTTCTCA
>JAOEHY010017791.1:0-27039 GCA_025447955.1 Psilopsiagon aurifrons | reverse complement strand
GAGGGAATCAAATAAAGCAAGGATTTTAATTCCACTGAAAGGGAAAACATACTTGTGTGTGTCTTTCTGCTGTTGTGACTGTTTCAGAATATATACTAACTAGTGAAAGGGTCATCATGGTATTAATATGGTATTAAGCCAAACAAAATGTTTATTTACTAGTAGAATGAAATGCACTATGAAGGTCTCACTTAGACTAAACCATATTGGGCAGACAAGCTTGAAGAAATATTTCAAAATCTTAACCAAAGGAAAAAAAGCCCAAAACAGTTAAACAAAGATAGCCATTGGCTAACTGTGTACCTTTTTAATAACTGCCTAATTCATAACTGGAAATCTGAAATGTGTCTTCTTAACAAATTAATTGTGGAAAAGTTTTCCTTGGGGTTGTATGCATAATTTTTAATGAATTTACTTTAATCAAAAATCAGTATGGGTTTTCTGCAGTTTAAGATTATGGTAAAGGTCTTTTTTATCTTGAATTTTGCTAAGGGTCCAATTCTGCAACAGTTTTTCACACTGGATTTTGCTTATGGAAGCAGTTTTGCGCACTATTAGTTACAGAATTGCTCCTTATGTTTAATCAGGCATCTTTTCAAAAGAGTAATTACTGTCTGTAGTAAGGTGTGAATATTCTGAGAAACTCAAATCCTTGATGCACAGAGCAAACACGGAGGTACAGCAGTACATGATTCACTGCATTGCTATTAGCCACTTATCTGATTTATCTTATTATAAAGTCTCTAGAAGTATCCTTTTTTATCTTCTGAAATTTTGTGTGTATAGCATCTTTTTCTGCAACCTAAATGTCCTAAACTTCTACACAGAACTAGATTAATTCACAAAGTTCTTACAGCCAGTGATGAGCTATTGGATGGTAACTACATTCAGTCTCCAACGAAATGTGTCAGCTTCAAGCCAGTGACCTGGCAGCAAAAAATCTATTCTTACTCCCCTGAGCATCCATCATCTCAGATAGATAGCCTTTTTACTCTGTAATTATTTATTTCCACTAAGCTCTAAAGTACCCAACGATGCCTGGTAAGATACAGGCAATTTAACTTTTACATTTGGTATTTCATCAAAATGCAGAAAACTTTCATGGCCAGAGCTTTTACACTTCTGTGCAGTGATCTTTGCAATTAGAGCACAATTGTAGTAACTACAAAAGAAGAAATACACTGTGTGTGAAAAACCCTGGGAAAAAAAAAATTGGAAGTGAAGGCAGCAGTCAGTGTTGCCAAATATTTAAAAAAGGAAAAAATCTTCAGACACATTTTACAAATACAGTTAACATAACAATCAACTAGTGCTCTGTTATAGCCACTGCAATTTAATTATGTAGTATCTTTTTTCAATGAGCCTACCTGATAAAAAACACCAATTTTTATCAGAAAGAAGGCCAGAACTAAACAAAATCATGTTAATGGGTACTTTTTACAGTTTAGATGGTTGAACATTCCTGTCGTCATACAGGAATGTCATCATATTTGATTATTTAAATCAAGGAAGACAAGAAGACTTGTGTACAGCAATACACAGTTTCACATAATGTAGTTTCTGTCTGCTGACCCCAGTAATGAAATAAGGAGATAGAATATTTCAAGAAGTGGAGTAAAAGACTTATCTCCTGCTAGCTCAAATATAGTTACTTACTGAACATACAAACTTATTCCATTGCTGTGAAAGTAGAAAGTCTTTTTCAGTGTGCATTTCACTTTCTTTTTGCAAAGGATTATGAGAGAGTTATGATAGTGACTTCATGAGATACAATCATTCAATTGCTTTGATTTTGTGACATACTTCCATTCTGACAAGAAAGTGCACGTGATAAATTATTGCATTTATTTTATCTGGTTTTCTTTGTGTCACAAATTTAAAAATGCCGGTGTAAAAAAGTTTCTAGCTCAACACATCCTTTCCTTAGGATTGTTTCATTTGAATAGTGTCTTGATAATATCAAATGTAAAAAAGGGAGTGGTAGGCTTTACAGCGGACAAATGGCTAATAAATAACCTGGATTCACTGCGTCTGTGGGAAGAAAGCTTCAAAATCAAGACCTGAAACAGAAAGGCCTCTTATTTATACGTATTTAGTAAGGAAACACTAGATTAGATATTCTGCTGGTCTTGGGTAGATTTTTAGCAAAAGTTCAAATGAAGGTTCAATGGAGTGCCCCATTCCTGAACACTTATGCTGGTAACAGTAATAGAGAGAAAACTGAGTAGAGAGAAAAGTCAGTATCTTGAGAGCAGAGAAGGAGTTATCATCAAAGCCAGTCTTCCGTTATGTAGTCAGATTATGATTCCTATTACAGTCATGGGATAGTAAGTACAGAGAAAAGTTGTGAGACAGCATTAGTAGAAATATCCTTAAAACTTGTTAAAAAGGGAAAGAGTGGAGGGGAAGAGAAGACAGAAAATATAAATGCCAATGAAGGAAAAGCAGGATTAGGTATGATTTTTCTTCAAAATTATTTCATTTGATATAAAGCCTTGGAAATGCCAAATGTCAAATTTAAGCAATGTTTTTCTTCATAGTTCACTTTTACTAGACTGCTCTTGCTCTTTTCTGTGGGTATTAATCAGTTTGTGTTGGATAGAATACATGCTGAAATACTCTTTATTCCAGTTTTTGGACAGCACTGATTTATTCAGAAAAAGAGAATGGGCCTCCTTGGTCTTTGACTCAATAGATTTGAGCAATGTTCAATCTAAAGTTCCGCCCATAGGCCTGAAAAATTCCATCTCTGCAAGATGTATATAGCTGGCATCTTGATATAAAAGATATCTATAAAAGATGGCACCAGCATTTTTTTACTGGGTACATCTGCTTTCAAGGTACAAATAATTCTAAGTACATCGGCTAGTGGAAAAAAAGTGCCTGAAACATGCAAAAATTGACTGGCATGATGGCAAGTTTGAATATCTTAACTGAATGTCACCTCTGTAACTCACATAGTACCTTTTTCTGAAAGCAAAACACATTTCCTTCTTTCTCTCTCAGGCATCATCTCCTGAACTCTACCCAGTCTAGCTCACCAATCCGATTTCTTTTTAATCCTCCCTGTGTAAGACCTTCATGGCAGATACGTCTGCTTAGTTTGAACTAAAGCAAGGGTAAGCATTTCCGAACTTAAAGAAACTGCTTAGGAGTTGAGGTTAGGTGGTTTAGAAGTTTTATTATACAGCTTCAGCTTCTGAGACACTAGCTTTATTAAGATTGTCAATATTAAATAATAATAGTAGAATTTTATTTTAAGGGCAATTCATGTCTGAAGGCATACTCTATAATTTACTGTAGGTAAGCAATGATGTTGCAATTACAAACAGAAAAGGACACAATATATTTCTTGTGACTGACATTATATATGCTTATGATGTGAAAAGAGGATATATTGATATTGATTCTTACTTAGATCTTATTTTGATGTATGCTTCTATTTCACAGACATTGACCTTTATGTGATCCCATTTATGTGAGAGAATTTTTTCCACACATTCAGAGTGATACAATATTGGTCTGAATGAACACCTCCACAGTGTTCATTATTTGGCTAATTTACATAGTAATAACCCTATCTGATGTGTCATAACAGTACTAAAGACGGCATATAGTACTAGAGATAGTACGGAGCTTAGAGCTTAAATATGACACAGATTTATTATGGAGGATAACCTGTTTTACTGATCTTGGATGTTCTGTGAGGCTTTTATTTCTCTAATTATTTAAAATAAATAACTTTTGGGGGAAGGAATAAAGAAGGCAGCAAATCATATTCTCTATGTTTAGAATGAAAATAAAATACAAGTTTTGTAAGTGCTAAAAGAATAAGAGAAAGAATGGGTTGTCAAATCCTATTCAGTAATACCAAACACATGGGAGAATAGAGAATAGTAGGTAAATTTTATGCTAAATATATATATTAATGATTTTTTTTTTTTTTTCCAGAAATTCTGTTTTGGTAACAAAATTTATTTGCATATACAAGAAAAGGAGTGATGCACCATGACAATGACTGTGATGGAGACCCAGGTTGAGTAGAGTGGATAGATCAAGACCCTTCTCTTACACCAAGCTTCAAAAAAGATACTAAATTATTACCAAATATAGGAAAAGTAGATTTCATTAACTCTTAAGAAGACTTGACTTCATAAACAGGAAAGAACCTCACAATGACTAGTAAAGACAGAAACCAAATAGAAATAGCTCATAAATTACTCCTTTGCTGCACACTGCTCCTTTGTAAGAGAGGTCCCTGTTTCACTGGATGAATTTCATCTAGATGAGTAATATTTTGAGAAGTAAAGAACTGCCCCCTAGTACTCATGAGGCCAGTTATTTTGCCATCATCCCTGGCAGATAGCTGAGTATCAGCTCTCTGTTCCTTCCAACAAATTCTTCTTAAAGAAGAGATTCATTTCCTTGCAATGACACTGTGCTTGAACTAGACAGCTGAAAGGAAAGGGAACTTCTTGTCATCCTGAGCACTTTTGTTTGTTACTCAGGTACTCAGGCACTTGCAAAATCCAATAGACACTCATTGAACTTGGATTCTTTGCATTGATTTAAGTTAGATTTTGATCAATACTGTAGAGAACACCTTGTAAGCAAACAAAGAAAGGGCTTTTTCCACATACATTATACTTCTGGATCAGGCAACACAGTTTACAGGTAAGACATCATGTGGGATAGGAATGTCTAGTCATGAAAGTCCTCTCTTCCATTGGATGAAATAATATTTCCAAATACATTGAACTTCAGAAGCTGGATACATGTAAATAAAGCTTAATCAGATATTATCCCAATAATAGTAAAATGAGATAAAGCCATCAGTAAAAAACAGGAATCTTCATCTTGCTGAAACCCAGCGGCTCTGAGGCCTCAGTGAAAGAGGATGTAATACTTTACACACTTGGGAGACTAAACCTTTACGAGCTTTACAGCATGCACACAAGCACTGGGTTCTCAATTCTTTATTTTTGAAAACTCTAAACTTAGCTGTAAGTCTAGGCTAACTGGAAGGACTAGGGACAGTATTCCATACTATGCACTAAAATATTGCATTTTAGTGACAATGGAAAACAGCTTCATTTCTAACTATCAGCTTTTCAAAATTCTGAAGCTGTCTAGGTTTTTAATTATTTGGATTTGCAAACCCTAACCCAAACCATAACCTAAGTTTAATTAATGCTGGATGAATAAAAGATACTTCTTAAAGAAACATGAAGGTTATGACATTGTAGATGCTAGCTCAGCTAAAACCTCTTTGAGGCCTTCAGTACACTGAAGTCAATTGAGTTCTAGACTTATATTCTATTTATATTTTAATGCTATAGATTTATAAGCTGTAGGTCTAAACCTTGTCTTTATAAAAGAAACTGTGACCACAATAAAGGGGCATAATGACTTAGTCCCAGTAGACACCTATGTGCTTCCTTCTTCTTTACGGCCTGAGGAACTTTGAAGATATTTGCAGTATTAAATTCAAACATTAATCATCCTAGGCTAAATTAAAACTGGCTTACCAATCCATTAGCACTAGGCAACTCCACGGCTTACACAGAGACCAAACTTATTCCTGATATTTTATGAGTACCACAGTCACTGGGGATCTCTACTTTTCTCTACAGTTCTTCAAACTCTAATTCTAGATTTAGGACCAGTTTTAGAAACTAAAAGGACCAGTACCTTACCATAAAACAGAAAACATTAACAACAAATATTCTTTTACTTCATTCAGCCCTCTGTAATACTAATGTTCGAGTTTTTAAAACTTTATTTCTGTGAATTCACACCAGCTCCGAGGTTAATGGAACCTGGACAACTAATTCCAGCTACTCAAAACTAAGGCAGTTTGGTGCACAAGTCCACGTGACCCGACAAGATGCATCTGTAGATACTGAGGGAACTGGTGGATGTAGTTGCCAAGCCATTATCTATCATATTTGAGAGGTCATGGCAGTCTGTTGAAGTTTTTGCTAACTGGAAAAGGGAAAACATAACCCACATGCAGGGCAGTCGGAACTACATGATTTTCAAGGTCCCTTCAAACTCTAACCATTACATGACTCTATGATGATTCTAAATATTTGCCTATGCAGCTTAAAAAAAAAAAAAGAGCTTAATTACCATTATAGCCTAGCCCTTTCCTGATCTTGTCAGACACTTTAATTGTCCTTTAATTATTTAAATCTAACTTCAAGTGCTCTTCATATTATAGGCATAAGACTGTGAACTGATGCCTTTCTGCCTTGGGTTCAGGGCACTTGGTAGTGGAGTCCAAGCACCACCAAGAAGGAAGATAAGTACAGATAATGTAGGAGCAGACTCACCCTACCTTGCTGAGCCAGAGAAGACAAGAATCGCTGCAGATTGCCATACCATCATCATTCCAACCTATGGAATATTGACGATAACTGTGATGTTTCACTTCTGTTTGGGATGCACTGGCACAAACCATTACCCTAATTTTGCCCCTTTATCAAAACACCAGTACTGTCCACAACGGTACTACTGGTTCCAGCTTGACAGTATGGCATAGGCTAGGATAAATGCCATAAAAGCAAACTTAACATAAATGATGTCTTTTTATTATTTATTATGTGGGTTTAAAGTATTCTATTTGACTAGCCCTCAGCCTGAGATATATTGGTGATGTGGAAAAGTGTCTTGTTTCTGAAGAGAAGCCAAAATACTTAAAAGTTGACATACATAAAGGTAATCTGTAAGATAGAAAGTTTGTATATATGAGGCCGCCTAACTCACTCCTGTTTAGAGAATATATTTGTCATTCCTGCTCCTCCCACTATCACCTGAAGAACTAACATACTCAGAAACACAAGATCATCTTTTCAGCATGTTTCCTTTTTTCTCCTCTGTAGAATTGCTTCAGGTTGTCTTTACTGTTACATACATGTGTATTTAACACATATCTACAAATAGCTGTATCTTGTAGGTTTAATGATTCAGTCACCTCAGTAAACTCCTCTGTGGGCTCACAGGGTGCATAATGGATTATTCAGAAGCTGAGATTGTTCAGCATTTCATTACACCAATGCTGATATATGACTATTATTTTGACACTGCTGCCTTGGAAGTCCTGAAAAACACTGTGAAAGGGTACCTAATCAAATAGTCGGTGATATTTTATGCTGTAAGAATTCTTCAGGGTAAAAGGAAGTCAATAAAAATAATTAAACTATGAAAAGTTAAATATTCTTGCTCAAATTCTGTCAGATCAAGAGGCGCATGCAAAGGCAATTCTAAAGATTTTCAGGGGGTTTACAACAGTTTGGTTTAGGTAGAAAAATGCCAGCACTCTCTCAAATATGTCTCTCATGCAAATTGCCACCTTTTCCCCTCAAAAAAAAAGGGGGAAGGGGAAGAGGGAAGTGGACATCTGTGGTTCAGCCCAAGTTTGCAGAGAGTATGCAAGGACAGAAAGGCAGAACTGTTTTTTATTCCCCTGGTCTGCACTTACAAAAAAGGAAACAATATAGTGGTAAAAGAGTATACAACCTTGACTGCAGGCCAGGGAGAGGAAGATTACCAGGTTTTGGGGAATTGTTTTAGGTGGGTTTTTTTGCATTACAAAGGCTACAACTATTTGACATGCTGAGGAGTTCTTCCTAAAACACTGGGGCCATGACAGGAAGAGAAGAATGGCCAGAGCAGAGCTTCCACTTATCAGCCTCCTTCTCTTTGTCCAACTGTGATTCAGACAGGGAACAGGTTTCGTGCTAGCTTTTTGTACTGTAGAGAATTTTATTCTTACTCGAAAACCTATCAGATCAGTTCATATTTAACTGGCAGAGAACTCGCTTGAAACTGCGCTTGACCTCGTTACTGAGAAGATGCATTTGCCCTCTGTCACAGAGGCTCAATGTTTATGGGCCCTTGATTGCCCCTGAGCCACTGGCTGCCATTGTGTTCAGAAGTGCTTTTTTGGAAGCTGCACTTGGTGTAAAAATTGCACTATTTCACCCTCACAGAGGCCAAGCCATAATTATCCTCGCCTTTGCCTTCTCTGAGCCAGTGCAATTCAAAGTGCCAATTTCGACTTTTAAAGCTTTTTGCAGCTGAAGTCCCTGCAATTTGAAATTAACCTTTTTTTTTTATTTTTTTATTTTTTTTTTTCCCCCAAAAAATGGGAGCTGAGAGATCAGTCCAAAGTACTTGAGATATCAATCCCCATGTGCATTTGTGCATTGCTGAGGCTGGTAGCAGGAAAATTTCTCCGAAGGACACTTGACTTCATTGTTTACTTCCGATCTATTGACCTACTCAGTTGATCTATCAGCTCCTGTTTGTTAAATACATAGCAAACAAGTTGAGATCTATGAGGCTAGTTTTGAGGTGGATTAGTGAGAAGAACATCTCACATTAGATACACATAATGCTTTACAGGGAAATGATGACTGTGATTACGTAGGAATATAATTTCTGGTTGTCTTATTATTTTATGACAAGCATTCTCTAACATAAATGCTTGCTGGTAGTCTGATACCAGATTCTTGTTCAGCTTTTGGGAAATAATTCCAAACTTGAAGGATCCATGTTGCTCTTAAAACTAAACTGTCTAATCCAGGGAACTACTTTCTTTAGTGACATCTGAGCTAAAACTTGTTTCAGCTAAGGCAGTTTCATAAGGACCAGGGCATGTCAGCAGATGACAGGGAGCACCAAACACATTTTGTTACAATGGTTATAAGACTGAAGTTTCTCAGAGAAGTGTATGGTGCCCTAGGCACTGAAGTGTGATTTCAAGTATTCTCTTTTGTACCTTACTTACAGGTTAGCAAAATGTAACAGAATATATTAATTTTCTTTAGGATAACATAACGAAAAGATACCTTGGGAAGATTAATTTTTAAATGTGACAGTCAACAATTATTTTAACAGCTTTATTGACACTATGTCTGAGAACAAAAAGCAAAGGATAGAGTAAAAATGAAATAAACATGGAATATTCAGTAACTATCAGAATAACTTTGTCAATATTATTCATGATGTTAGAAACCTGTTTTAGAAGGTAAAACTATATATATCAACAAGACTTATGGATACACTTGGCTGGGCATCTTGGCTCCAACACTTTATCTGAAGCTCTAAGCACCATTACCCACCACTGGAAAGTGACGGCATATCCCTTTTTTCTTCATCTAAAGTACTTGCTGTCAGCATAGCATGTGTACAGAAGGAAATCCAGAAAGCCCTGATTTTTTTGTTAACTTTACCAGCTACTTTTGAGAAATGCTCTAGCCCTGGTACATGAGGTTATTGCAACTGATCATCACTGCATTTCTCCAGGCATTGAGAATAAAAGTTTAGACAAAAGTTTAAGCAATCTGCTGCTCTGGCCTTTAGTTACTTAGCAATCAACCATAGTATTGCCTTGAAGCTGAAAGGTAGCAAATCATATACTCCAAAATTATTAAATACTCACAACTATACTGAGTAGAACTGCGGTTTACAATTGTTTATAGCCTTTAACTATAATACCTTTAAAGTGTTCCCCTTTTAGCTCTTTTCTGGAATGCTAATTTCAATGTGGTTTGCTTTACAAAGACCACTTTGAAGCTGTGTTCACAGAAGGAAAGATCATTTGGCCCAGTGGCACTTGGATAAGGACTTCGTATAATTCCATTTAGTGTCTTCAAAAAGTAACTCTGAGATGCTAAGTAAATCAATCAGCTGTGTCTGTTGTGAAAATCTATGAGGCCAAAGAATTTTGACATTAAACTTTCCATAGTTTCATTCAAACTGATCATTCCCAGGCTGAACTGGCTTGCATGTACTGTTTGGAAATGTATTTAGTATTTATATACTGCAGTTTGCATCTGCTCTTCTTAACAGAGAGTACTGCACGCTCACATGGCTGATAGATTTTAGTGGTGCATCTCATAGGAAATTATGATCCAATGTCTTCAAATGTCAAATTGACTTCTGGAGGAAGACCGTGACTTTAAGGTCCTTAGGTATAAATTGTGTTATAAAATAATATTTTACTTTGTGGGAATCTGAGAATGCTTTACAAAATTAGTGTTACACCACCTCTCTCAGATAAGTAACTTTTAAAGTGGTTTCTGTAGCTTTCCCAAAATTTTGTAACCCCCACATTCAGGACCTACCCAGGCCTGCTTTTAGCTGACTCTTGGTCATTTAGCTGTGACACCTCTCTTGGTCTTTGTCAAGCAGGAGCAATTTGCTGGGGATTACTTTGAATGAGGAAGAACCACAGTTTAAGAATGCCTTTCTTACTTATGATTTACTATTTTTGAGAAGGAGCTGCCACTTTGCCCTTTTTTTTATTTATTTTTTTTTTTTTTTCTGGGGGTGGGGTGGGGTGTGTGTGTTTGTGTAGAAACGCTTTGCTGTGCCCTGAAAACTATAGCTCCCCCATATGCTGTATTCATTCCCTTGAGGAAAAGAAACAGGTAAGGAAGAAAAAAGAAAATGAAGGCGAAGGAGAAGAAAAAGAGAAGAAAAAAGGGAAAATTATAATTAAAAAAAAAAAGGAAAAAAGGAAATAAAAGGGTGAAAAAAGGGGGAAAAAAAGAGAAAAGAGGACAGAAAGAAGCAAAAAAAAAAAAAAGAAATTAAAAAAAAAAAAAAAAGAAAAAGAGAGAGAGGGGAAAAAAAAAGGAAAACCGAAAAGGGCAGGAGAGGAGGGGGAGAAGAGAGAACTATTCTAGTCTTAACGCATTAACGTAGCTGGGGCAGAGTGGGGACTGCCGTGCTCAGCCCACTTGGAGTCACCCGGTTATTTTAGCGGCTGTGCCTCGCCGAGGAGAAGCTGTGCAGCAGTGGAAGGGGCGTCTCGCCGTGCAGAGTGGCGGCGGTTGAGCGAGCCGGGCCATAAAGCGGCGACGGCCGCGGAGAGTGGCTGTGGAAGGGGACAGAGGGCGGAGGGAGCCTCGCCTCAGCGGTGACGGGGCGGCCGGCCGCGGCCCAGGTGTGCGGCAGGGGCTCCGCGGAGAGCCGAGGCGGTGCAGTGGTGCGCTTTGCTGCTGCTGCCGCTGCCGCCGCGCTCCCCTGCAACGGTGAGGAGGGAGGGGGTGGTGCTGCCGGGAGCAGGGTCCAAGGGGGACGGACGGTGTGAGAAAAAAGACGGAGAGAAAGAGGGAGGGAAGAAGGAAGAGAGGCGGGAGAATCTAGGAGGAGGGAGGGGATCGGCGATCCGGCGGAGCTTACCCACTCACTCTCTTCGCTGCTGCAACTCCTCAACTCTGTCCGATCTTTGCCTGGACATGTCTTAAGAAAGTTGCATATCTCTCTCTGCCTTTCGCCTTCTTTTGGTTTTTTTTGGGTTGTTTTTTTGTTTGTTTTGTTTTTCCTTTTTTTCCCCCCCTCTTTCTCCCTCCTCTCCGCCCCTCTTTTTTCCCCCTCCCTGCCTATTTTCCTTCCCACCCTCCAAGTTTCGAGCAGCGGATGGGTCGCAGCCGACATGCCGCGCTGTGGCGATGGGGCCAGGCGACGCTCTTGCTGTGCCCTGGGACCGCGCTGAGCGCCGGGGCTGCGGGGTTCGGGCTCTAGAGGTGCGTGGGCACCGGAGCATTGCTCGGTTTTTCTCAAGCGGACAAAAAAGAAAGGGGTGGTAGGAAGCGTGCGGAAATGAACTGAGCTGGAGCGGACTTTGGGAGAAGAGCGCCGAGTCCAGCTGGTCTGGTGAGTTCTTTGTTTAATGAGTTTAATATTAGCAGGGTGCTTAGATGATTCCCGTGAGAGTTTTGGTGCTCTGGTTTGTTGCGCTATTGAAAAAACTGAGGTCTTCGCTTCAACCTCTAGTTTATAACTGTGTAGTGTATGTATGATTCTGTAGGCATATATATATACATATATATATGTAGCCATACCGATTTTATCCAAAGCTCTGCATACCTGACGCTGAGGGCACCGCCCGCTCTACTACCACCTTCACCGAGAGAGCGGCACGCAGGTTGCCCGATCCAGCCGCCTGCAGCAGGAGCCGGGCTCGGAGCCGCGGGCTACTGGCTCCGCTTCGGTCTGCCGGCCCCGGGCTGGTTGCCGGCGCTGTGCCCGGCTGCCCGTGCGCTGTGGCGCGGCGCCCCCTGCCCGGCCACCGCGGAACTGCGGACCCGTCTCTGCCGCTGGTCTGCCGATGCCAGGACCCGGGTGGGGTGAGCAGGGACAGAAGGGGGACTGCCTGGGCGGCCCCCAGAGTCTCCTGGCCGAGGACTGTGGAGCCTGAAAGCCGTCGCTTTCTGTAAGGGGTCGGCTGCTTCTGATCTGCAGCCCCGGGCGTGCGAGGCTTTGGCTGTGGGAGGGCCCCCTAAGCAGCTGGCTTTATTTATTTATGTGCCTAATAAAAGACGTGGCGGGACTAATGTGCGGTAAATGCGCCCCCGCTGGCTTCTCCCGCCCGCAGCCCGGCTTCATCGTGAGCCCGCTGGGTCGGGATTTCCCAGGCAAGCGTCTGATCGTTATTAAGCGTGATCACTTTATTAATGAGCGGGGAATCCTCCGAGGACTGTTTCGAAGTATTAATCTTTAACGTAAGGCTGGCGGGCTGACAGGCATCCTTCAGCACTACTTCCACGCCCGAGGCAGCCTGTAGCACGTCCCCGGGACGCGGGTGGGCTGCAGCGCTCCCCCGGCTGCCCCCAGCCCTGCACACATTCCATTCGCCGCCGATTTTCCCGGCGCCGGAGCACGGCGCTACTGCTTAAGTCGGCGGCGGGGAGTCGCGGTAGCAGTCAGTCAATTTTGTCCGCTACTGAGAGACCTCCCTCCACACGGCCGCGAAGCGGCGTCGCCCCCAGCGCAGGGCCAGCAGCTGGGAGGCGTGAGGCCAAGCCCGCCGCACGGGGGAACGGCTGCCGAGGCGCTGCGGCCGCTGAAGGGCGGTCCTCGCTGCCACCGAAGCGAGTGGCGGCCGCGGGGCTCGTTCCGGGTACCCGCCGGTCCTTGGACAGCAAAGCCCCGCAATCAAAGACCGGCTGCTCCCGCGGGCTCTGACGGTCTCCCTCGCCACCCCCGTAAGGTGTTCCCCGGCAGTAGCTTTCTTAAAGTTTCTGAGTAGTCTCCCTGAGGGAGAACTTTGTCACACGAGAAGTCGCTGCGTCCCCGGATCGGAACCCCCTTCCCTGCCGTCCCGGCTGGGCTGGAGAGGGGCAAGCTCGGCAGAGATGAGGGGTCCCCCCCGGACCTGCTGGCGTACGCCGTGGGCATCGGGCCACCGGGAAGAGTAGCTTGCGCTGTGGCTCGCTCTGCCCCTGTTTCCTCTTCCCCACATTCCATCCTCCTGCAGGGCTGAGCCTGCTGGGAGAGGCGGGGTAGGGTGCGTGAGTGCCCGCGCCCTCGGAGAGCCGCAGAAACGAGTTCCGGGGGGGCGGCCGTCCAGTGCCGCGGAGGAATACAGCGGCGGGGGGCGCCGCGGCCCGTGGCGGCGGAGAAGCGCCGGCGAGGCACGCTGGCGGCCCGGAAAGAGAGGGGGAGAGGCGCGGCTGGTACCGTGCGGGGCTGGTACCGTGCGGGGCTGGTCCCGGCAGGCGCCCCCGGCCCGCGCTCCCGGCCCGTAAGCAGTGAGAAGCAGAGAGGTGCGGCACAGCCGGAGTAGACGGGACAGGACAGCTGGGCGAGTTGTTGGGAAGTTTTGTTGGCGAGGGGAGGAGGCGGCTTGAGCCCCCTTGGGAAGTTTCGGCTCTGAGGCAAGGCCTCCCGGCGGTCCTGGCCGTGCGTCCGCCTCACTCTGCGGTGGCAGGCGGAAGGGGCTACGGAGCGGCGCTCGTCCCCCTTGCCCCCGGCCCCCCACCGCGGCGCCTGGCCCGGGTGGCTGCCGGGCGTCGCAGGCCCTGGCGCCCGGCTGCTCCCCCGCTCCTCCCCTCGTGGCTGGCGGCAGCCGGGGGTGCTGGAATGTTGGCCACGGTCTCTGGGAGTCGACGGGAGCTGAGCCGGCAGGTTGCTCGTGAGCTGGCAGGTTGCTCGTGAGCTGCGTCGGGGAAAAGGGGTGGCGGTGATTTTTTTGCTCCTGGAGGCAAGGTGTCTCGGATGCGGCTGATGGGCCGTTGCAAACTTAATTCCTTGGTAAACCGGCAGGGGCGATTCGCGGCGAGAAAGTACCTTGGGGTGGCTTTCTTCTTTTGTCTGCGCTTTAACTTCTCGTCCCTCATTGCGTTCCTCGCCTCATTCCTCCGAAAGATGAAGGGCAGTGTCTGCGTTTGGCTCCGGCGCTCCGGGAGATCCTGACTGGGCGCATCAGCCGGCTCCCGTGTTTGCTTTCTTTCTCTGTCTTCACGGCAGTTGAAAGAAAACAAAGCTTTGTTTGAAAGGTGCGCTTTTCCACCTCCTGGTGTGAGTGGCGGTGTGTTTTACTGCTGAGATTAACCCCCCTGTTATAAACTTGCCTTTTTTTTTGGGGGGGGGGAGAGGGGGAACTTTAAAAATACTGCCTTCTAGAGTTAGGTTTTCTTCAGCTTTAAATACTTCCGTATAAGTTGTTCATAAGCAGTTGAAAGGGAAATATTTCCTCTATTTTTTTACCGCCTCTGCTGTCTTTCTGTGGAAGAAAAGAATGCTGTGTAGTAGATGTGTATTTCCTATTTACTTGTCAAACTCTGTTGAAATATTCAGCTGTTTAGTGTGTAAAATGCTTTCCTTGAACGTTAAAAGCTATTTATATTTTGAGTTTGTTCTCTGTAGGATCCTAAAGTCTCACTTTTAGAAGTCTAGAAGGTGAGCTTTAGCAGTCATCCCAGTAGTAGGGTAATCTCCTGGTTTTTATAATTTAGTATGTGAAAGAACTTCATATTTCTAAGTTATCACTGCTATCAGTGCAAGTAGGTCAATAGAGAATTCTCTTAAACCCTCAAAAATTTAACTTTGTTGTTTGTTGGGGGTTTTTTAATGTTTTTGTTCTTAAGTTTAAAGCTGAGTTCTAGCTCAGTGAAATTACTACTTTTGTCTTCAAAAACTTTAAGGTGCCATGCCAAATTTCAGTCAAACTCTTTCCTAACAGATTGAAGGTCTGCTTTTCCTTGCACAACTGTTGAGTTCAGTATGAGATACACTAGGAAGTAACTGCCATACAGATAAATAGTAGGTCTCTGTGTGAAACTGCGTTTCACTCCAGATTGAGAATCTTTGCATGCTGGTTGAGGAGGGCTGCTTCATTTTTGCTTTTAACAGCAAAGGTCTCAAAAGCGTAAATCTAATGTATTTCATGAGATTAACGCATAATGTGGAGAATACAAGCATAAAATTTACTAGGCTTTAGTTGCAAGTTGAAACTGTTCCGTTAATCTCTATGGCAATGTACAGTTTTGTTTAATAACTTACCAGCTTTACTGAAGTAACATTGTGGTACACTTTCACCATGTGTTAATGTTCTAAATACCAAAATAGTTGGATGTACTCCTTCCCTCCCAGGAAGGCAAATGGCACTGTTAAGGTTTTTGATTGGAAACTTTAACATCCTGAAACAACTAAACCTGATTATTTTTTTCCAGTCAGACTGCATAAATAATTGCTTTTCAATAATTGAAAGAGTATGTGTAACTACAGTTAGCACAGCCCACAAAGCCGCATGATCTCTCGTAGCCTTCTACAATAGGAACCCTGGTATGACAGTTTAGTTACTGCAATAATAACTCTTCACGGTACGTTTGTGTCAAATGGCATCAATAGCGTATGCTGATCAAAACTGACTTTTAAAGTAAATAGGCGATGTTTTGACTGGTGGAGGCATTTTAGTCTTACTAACTTAACATTACAAGTCAAAGAAGCTAGTGCACGTATGGGGTGAAACCCCCACTACATTTGTTAAAGATTTCAGTAAACAAGCATTGTAGAAACAGCATTAAAGAACCTCGTTCAGTGCTCAAAATAGTCTGATATGTTCCTAGAGAAGTGTAACAGGCCATGATCACATAGTCTTATTCTGCTAATGCAAATGATATAGCTTAGTCTTGCAGCAGGTCCTTCTGGATTTAACTGCCAGATCTTGTGTGTAGAAAAGGGATAGCAGTGGGACAAAGACTCATCATGACTTGGGCCTGATCTAGGTTCTTTTTCTACCTCTGATTCCTGGGGGAGTAAATTTACTCCCTCTTGATACATTATGTAGAAGGATAAGCTTGTTTGGCATTGAGATTGCTATTTACTAAGTTCTCTATGCTTGAAACTTGCAAGTCTCAAACTTAGAAGCCTGTGCACTATAAACGTACTGCTAAGAGAGACAGGCTTTTACAATACTGCTATCTTATCTAAGTCATTTTCATTTGTAAGTTATCAAATTGAGGACTGATAGTTAAAATTTTGCTTTGTAAGCTTTGAATGTCAAGGTAATTCTTATTTCTAAGTTGTGTTAGCTTTTTCCCCATGTACAAATTATGTTAATGTGTTAATAATTTTGTTAATGTTGTGACAAAGTAGTAAAACTGTCTTGCATATCCCAGCACTTAATATGCATATAAATAAAAATTACCAGGATATGCATGTAAATAAAAATTATCCGAATAATAATTTCCAAATAAGAAATCAAAGTCTCTTTGAAAAGAGATTTTCAGAGTAAATGTGGTGTGCACTTCTTGTAAACCTAGGGTTGTGATGTTTTGCTAAGCAAACAGTTGCCTTTTGTGTTGAAAATGGATGCAGAAAATCTTAAACTGGTTCTATTCCAAAGATAATAAAAAATTTAGGAGTTTGAAGTGTAGCCTTTGGCTAAAATGTTTCTGAAATTCTGAGTCATTCTGGCTCACTATAATAAGCCATCTGAGTTTATATCTAACACATTATCACTTTATCTTAACACTTTCATACTTCGCCTTAAGTCGTTAACTTTTACTACTGGCATTGTTTAATACTTCAGATATTTTTCAAGACTATATTATGTTGATTTTTGGATAATCCTGGGTCAACTTTTTTTTTGGTTGGTTTATTTTTGTGTTTCCAGTAGCTCTGTGAATTATGACATAATGGAAAAAGTATCGATAGGACAAGTAGTAATCGGTGTAAATTTAAACAGGGGAAATTCAGGTTAGATACAAGGAAGAAGTTCTTTACTGTGAAGGTGGTAAGGCCCTGGAACGAGTTGCCCAAAGGCGTGGTAAATGCTACATCCCTGGTAGTGTTCAAGGCCAGGTTGACGTGGTCTGGTGTGAGACATCCCTGCCCATGGTGCGGGGATTGGAATTAGATGATTTTAAGATCCTTTCCAACCATAACTATTTTATGGTTCTATGAAATTGCTAACTTGCTTTTATCTAACGTGATTAACTCTTAAAGTCTTGTCTGTGACTCAGCAAACCTTAGAAGTTGCTGCTTGGTTCTCTTACTTGTAGTTGCATCAGCATGTGTAATCGGCTGCCTGTTGCCAGTTCTGAGCAGGCTCCACTTGAAGTTATTGCAGAAAAGCAGCAAAAAGTACTTAAGGTATTATGGCACAGAAAAATATTTACAGTAATTGTAAAACCTACACGTGTTCAACTTTGAATTTTAATGAGGAGTTTGGGTATCTTAGCACAGTCTAATGCATCATAGTGTGGTGCACATTGTGTCTAACAGGCCTGAGGAGCAGATGATAAAAGATATGGGCAGGTACAGTGTTTTATGTAATAGACTATTTCAGACAGCCTGTTGCCTAGGGTAAGTGTAGACAGTGAGCTATGGGGTGCCATAAATCAGAGCTGGAACTGGGTTTTGGACTTCAGCATAAGTAAAAAAGAAGAAAAAAAGAATAGTTCTAGTATAATTGAGGGAGAAGAGAGGAAAAGATCTGTTCAGATCAGTATTATATCTGATCATTAAGTAGGTTTTGGGGGGTTTTAATAGCTTCCAAAATTCCAGCAAGGTGGGATAAAAGAATCTGTTTCTATTGAATAATTTAAAAAGATGTAAAAATTTCTTAACGTGACTTTTATGACAGTCTAATGGCATCTGAAGTTGTGCAGTTTTGGAAATACTGAGATCATTTATTATAGGTTTGTTCCCCCCCTCCCCCGTGTTTTTTGTTTCTTTTGTTTTTTTGTTTCGTTTTGCTGGGGGCAAGGCTTGTTTGGTTTGTTGCTTGGTGGTTTGTTGTGTTTGTGGGCTTGTTTTTTGGTTGTGTTTTTCATTTTTAATGAAAATGTTCATTTAGTTGGCAGTGTGTTAGGGGGTTGAAGCCCTGGAGACCCAAGTGTCTGCTTATTCCCAAGACGAATCATGGCCTGGGAAGAAGAGTACATAGGGAAGGAATGATACTGTTAACTCATTGAAATGGCAGCTGTTCCAACCTCAAGCTGGTTTGCCTAACCAGCCTTTCCTTCATTCAGTATTAAAACCTTGTCAGCTGTGGTTCCAGCTAGTGACTTATTTTAAAAGCTCATAGACTTTTTATTGTTTGCTTGTTCATTTTTATTGTTTGCTGTGGTTATAGCTTTTAATCGTGTAGCTTCATTGCTTGATTTGGAAGGCATATATGCTTGCTTTTTTTTTTCCCTTCCAGAAGGGTGCTAGCTAAGTTTTCATTACTGCTTTTCAGTATTCCTATGGCTTGTGTGCTTATGAGTCTTAAATTCTTCTTAAAATTATTTACTTATTAATGACTGTGACTTAATTCCTTCGTCTGAGTTTTTTGGAGTGAACTGTTGACACAATTGATGAAATTGCTCTAATGCTTCCTTGTGGGCAGAAGCGTGGAATTTCAGCCAGTGCAGTCTTTCATATATCTACCCGAGTTGGTAGCAATTAGGGTAGAGAAAAATAACTATAAGAGAAAATGTGAGGAGAAGAAGGAGACCTCATAATGCGATACCTTCTGAGTTTTGATGAGCAGAACTAGTGTGAGGATAGGCACTGAGATGCTGACAGCCAGAGTGAATGCAGACTAGGGCTAAAATGTGGGAGAAAAAGGAGGAATTAAAGAAGGGTACAGTTAGGAATTAGTATGAGCTGTATAATAGACTGGCCAGGGAAAAAGATGCTAAAGGAGAGGGAAGGGAAAAACATTTAGGATAAATAGGAAAACTGAAAGAAAAGAATGGACAGTTCTTAATTGAAGCAATCAAGTCAAAGGTAGATTTCTTTCTGCTTGCTGGAAAGAAAGAAGCTTTTCCCCTAAGATTTTGTTGAAAGCTTGGTCTTGTTGAGGAAGCATTCTGAATCTTCAATTTGTTATCCTGTGAGATTTTGGGGAGTAAAGACTGTTGTTATAAACCCAGATGAGGAAGGTGGTCCCAAGGGTCTTGTTCCTGAGGTTTCTGCCTTTCTTCCTCCTGCAGTCTTGTCTGGATTTAGGCATTGGAAATGACACACTGACGCACTGACGTTTTCAAATGGGAAAGACAGTGAGGGTGTGTTCCATGTCCGTCTTGATGTTCCAGGCTCTTACAGTGTCATTTCTGGAGTGTTTGAGAAACTCATCTTAATAATTCCTCCAGGTATTTTGATGGATCCGTGTTCTAGTAGCTCTTGATGCCAATTTGGTTTAGATCTGTTCTGAGAGGGAAATAAAAGAATGTCTTAATTTTTATCATTTTCATAAATGAATGATGTTTGATAGAAATGTGGGTTTTTTTTGATATGCATTATTCTTTTAAAGGTACTCGGAGAGGGTACAATACATACAGAATAATTCTTTATATTTATCAGAACAGGTGTTCATAGGATGCTTTTAAAAATTCATGGTAATTTGAAGCCAACTCTTGCAGTTTACTTCCACATTATCTGATATCAGTCATTTTACAGTATAAGTGAAATAAGGGAGAAAATTTTTTTTTGTTTGAAGACAATGTCACATATGAAGTAGAAGACTGGAGTGAATGTTCACTGCTCCAGACAAGTTCAGATCTAGTTTGCTTGCTTATAGCAGACAGCACTGGCATACTTCTTCTAATATGTTACTTCTTGGAGTTATTAATTTGAAGTTAATTTTGTATGTTCTCCTTGGTAGTAGCTCCTAGACTTTTGGTCTTGTGAATTCTTCACATTTTCTAGGAATTTTATCTGCTTTAGCTGTAAATCATACTGAAACTTTGTGCAAAAATTGATATAATCTAGAGGTGTAACTTGTAGTTTTCTTTCAACATGAGTTTTAAACTAAACATCAGGGTTATTTGAGAACATTTGAACTGTCATGAGAGTCTTAACACATCTCTTTTGTTGCAGGGTTTCTTTGTAATTGCTGCCATGGGAAGATACTTGACTATGCTGTTGCTGCTGATGCTGCTGGTGCAGCATTTTGGAAACTGTGAAGGAAATCAAAGGCTACATCATGCTTCACCAATGCAATTTACACAAGCAGAGTATAATGCCACTGTGTATGAGAATTCTGCAGCCAAGACTTATGTTGGGCATCCGGTGAAAATGGGCATCTACATTGCAAATCCATTATGGGACCTAAGATACAAAATTATTTCTGGTGACAGTGAGAACTTGTTCAAAGCTGAAGAATACGTTCTTGGCAACTTTTGCTTTTTGAGAATACGGACCAAGGGAGGAAACACAGCTATCCTTAACAGAGAAGTAAAAGACCATTACACGCTGACTGTTAAAGCAGTTGAAAAAAACACAAATGCTGAAACACGCACGAAGGTCAGGATACAGGTACTGGATACAAATGACTTGCGGCCTTTGTTTTCTCCAACATCTTATAGTGTTTCTTTACCTGAAAACACAGCAATAAGGACCAGCATTGCAAGAGTCAGTGCAACAGATGCAGATATAGGAACAAATGGAGAGTTTTACTATAGCTTTAAAGAAAGAACAGATGTGTTTGCTATACATCCAACTAGTGGAGTGGTAGTTCTAACTGGTAGACTTGACTACTCGGACACTAAGCGTTATGAGATGGAAATTCTTGCAGTGGACCGTGGACTGAAGCTATATGGTAGCAGTGGCATAAGCAGTATGGCAAAACTCACTGTTTATGTAGAGCAAGCAAATGAATATGCCCCCATTATTACAGCTGTTACGTTGACTCCATCGGAATTGGACAAAGACCCAACTTATGCAATTGTGACTGTAGAGGACAATGATCAGGGTTCTAATGGGGAAATAGCATCATTAAATATCGTTGCAGGTGATCCACTTCAACAGTTCAAAACAGTGAGATCTGTTCCAGGAGGTAAAGAATACAGAATAAAAACCACTGGTCACATCGACTGGGAGAACCACCCTTTTGGATACAACCTTACCCTTCAAGCTAAAGATAAAGGAAATCCCCCCCAGTTTTCTTCTGTAAAAGTTGTTCACATAACATCACCACAGTTCAAGCGTGGTCCTGTCAGATTTGAAAAGGAGATATACAGAGCTGAAATAAGTGAATTTGCCCCTCCAAATACACCTGTGGTAATGGTGAAAGCTCTGCCTAGTTACCCACATGTAACATACATTTTTAAAAATATACCCGGCAAAATAAAATTCAATTTAAATGCTCACACTGGTCTTATTACCACTTCAGAACCCATAAAAGCACAATATGCAACTCATTTTGAACTTGAAGTTGCAACAAGTGACAGAAGAGCATCTGCAAAAGTATTAATTAAGGTACTAGGCATGAACAGCAATCCTCCTGAATTTACTCAGACATCCTATAAAGCCTCCTTTGATGAGAATGTGCCAGTAGGTACAAGTGTCATGAGAGTAAGTGCAAAAGACCCTGATGAAGGGGAAAATGGATATGTAACCTACAGCATCGCAAACCTTAATACTTTGCCATTTGTGATTAACCATTTCAGTGGGATTATTAGTACCTCAGAAGACTTGGATTATGAATTGATGCCAAGGGTTTACAATTTAAGGATTCGAGCTTCTGATTGGGGTGTGCCATATCGTCGAGAAGTTGAAGTTCCTGTTACTATTATTTTAAATAACCTGAATGATAATATACCTCTGTTTGAGAAAATAAATTGTGAGGGAACAATCCCCAGGGATCTTGGTGTTGGAGAACAAATAACAACTGTATCTGCTATTGATGCTGATGAGCTCCAGTTGGTGAGATACCAAATTGAATCTGGAAATGAACTGGATTTATTTAGCCTAAATCCAAATTCTGGAGTACTTTCTCTCAAACAGTCATTAATAGATGGCCTAGGTGCTAAAGTATCTTTTCACAGTTTGAGAATTACAGCCACAGATGGAGAAAACTTTGCAAAACCATTGTATATCAACATAACTGTAGTTACTACCCGCAAACCTGTCAACTTGCAATGTGAAGAAACTGGTGTTGCCAAAATGCTTGCAGAGAAACTTTTACAAGCAAATAAATTGCACAGTCGTGGAGAAGTTGAGGATGTTTTCTTTGACACTCATTCTGTGAATCTTCATGCGCCTCAATTTAGAAGTACTCTCCCCACTAGCATTGAGATAAGAGAAAACCAACCTGTGGGTTCCAGTGTAATGCTTATGAATGCTACTGATCTTGATACTGGGTTCAATGGAAAGTTAGTGTATGTTATTTCTAGAGGTAATGAAGATAGTAGTTTCATTGTTGATATGGAAAGTGGAGTGCTGAAAATTTTATCCCCCCTTGACCGAGAAGTAAAAGATAAATATACTCTAAATATAACTGTCTATGATCTTGGAATACCACAGAAGTCTGCCTGGCACCTTTTAGATGTAAAAATTTTGGATGCTAATGACAACCCACCGGAGTTCCTGCAGGACAGCTATTTTATTGAAGTGAGTGAAAACAAAGAGCCAAACAGTGAAATAATTCAAATTGAAGCTACTGATAGAGATTTGGGGGCTAATGGAGAAGTGAAATACTTTCTTCTTACAGATACAGACAAGTTTACTATTAATGCTGTGACAGGAATTGTGAAAGTTGTAGGGATTTTGGATCGTGAAGAGCAGCATGTCTATTTTTTGAAAATAGAGGCTAGGGACCAACCTACCGAAGAACCTCAATTATTTTCAACAGTTATCTTGAAAGTGTCTGTAGAAGATGTTAATGACAATCCTCCTAAGTTTATTCCTTCAAATTATCATGTGAAAATTCGAGAAGATCTTCCTGAGGGGACTATTATTACATGGCTGGAAGCCTATGATCCTGATGTAGGCCAGTCAAGTCAAATACGATACAGTCTTTTGGACAGTGGAGATGGCACCTTTGATGTTGACAAGCTGAGTGGAGCAATACGTGTTGTAGAAAGACTGGATTATGAAAAGAAACAATTTTATAACTTGACTGTGCGAGCCAAGGACAAAGGAAAACCCATTTCATTGTCCTCTACGTGTTACATTGAGGTTGAGATAGTTGATGTGAATGAAAACTTGCACACTCCACGGTTCTCTATATTTGCAGATAAAGGGTTTATAAAAGAAGATGCCCCTGTTGGCTCCTCAGTAATGACAGTATCTGCTTATGATGAAGATGCAGGACGAGATGGGGAGATTAGGTATTCCATCAGAGATGGATCTGGTATAGGAGTTTTTCGAATAGATGAAGAAAAAGGTAAGGTGGCTTTCTGTTTTTTTTGTTGTTGTTTTTTTTTTTTTTTTAATATTCTAAATAAAATCACTTGCCAGCCAAAAGATAAGAGAAGCAGCATTGTCACAGTTGACATAGATGTTCTTGTTAGGGCAGAAAGACATCACCAATAAAGTGTATAGTTTTGTCTGCCAGTTTAGTGAAATTATATGTATATATTTGATAAGTAGTTTTCCTCTGTCCTCATTTCTGTCCAGCCTACCTAAAGCCATTCTTAGGTCTTAAAATCTATGCCATCTGGCAAAAATACGAATGCTATTGATAAAAAATGAAAGTCTCCCTTATGCGAAAACTGATGTCTTCTGGACAGTGGGACTGTGAGGCTAAAGCAGCAAACTGCTTTCTGAAGGGATTTTCATGCTTTTTAATCTTAAGTGTCTTCTCTTCATTCACAGGAGATATGCATGGGTGTGATATTGCCATACATGTTGGGTTTGGTAGTTATCTTTCAGAGTTGTAGGTGCCCATCAGCGTGTTAGTAAGTGGTGCCTCCTTCATGAAAAGACCTCTGGTAAAGAAAGCATGAATGTGGCCTTTAGAAAAAGCTCATATAAATGAAGTATACTGAACTGATGATCTGTTTCATTAATGCATAAATTGATAAGCAACTGTGAGAATTATTCCAGTGTCATGTTTTCAAAAGTAGCAAAATTATGGTTTCAGTAAAATTCTAGTGCTGACTTCTAACATTCTGGATGGGTATCTGTGTTGCTCTACTCATTTATTTATGTCTCTGATAGAGCATTAACTGTGCTGCTATGTAAGTGTCTTAAAATAAATTGAGGAGGAATCTTGTGGAAAATGTGGCTGTGGGTTGCATGTAGGTAAATGATGACACATGACTGATCGCCTTATAGAAAAAAAATTGAAACTGAGAATAGAAAAAATGGCAATAATATCTAATTCAGTAGCCATTCTGTGTGTTCTGTGTGCTTCTCACAATTGTGAATGTGGGCAATGCAGTCTCGCAAAATCACTGTACTCTTTAAGGTTTAGGTGAACAAACTTACTGGAAATATTTTTTCTTCTAGAATGTCACTTGTTAAATTATGTAGTTTATGGCTAAAGACCCAAATCTAGACCTTGAAATGTATCATTGCTGTACATTTATTTTGCATTATTGTATGTATATATAGTGTCTAGTTGTATTACAGAATGAGTTTGTTTGCAATTTGTTGTCCAAATGATAGATAACAGTAATGAGAATGGAGAAAGTGAAGCAGTATTTTTATTTTGACACCAATGTGTACGTGTGTACCTGTTTGTGTGGATGAGGGCAGGTACATGCATTTTTGTGATGTTACCATTATGGCTGAATTAGTTGTCTGCGTGGTTTGCCTCTCCATTCTTTTGGCACAAGGCTGGTTTGCTTTTCTGAAGAATTAGTGTGAGTTTAAGTTCCTTTTAACTGGCAGATTTACAAAGTTGGAGCAAAACCAGCTTCTGTTTAATGATCTTGTCCAGGACAGTAGCTCTGTATTTTCAAGGTGGGGAGAGGCATTGTCTATATTTGTATCTCTTGTCTAGTGTTGGCAGTTCTTAAGGGATGAAAGTAGAGGGACTTGATCAGGAATGAGTGGTTTTAGTTTTTAATCTTACTGAACAAATTCCACTTTAGACCCTGGCTTGCAGAAGAATGTGTGTATGTGTTTGGTAGGTGGGGTGTTTTTCTGTCGAATGTTGATCTGAAGGAACAGGAAAAGAACATGGAGTATCTACAAGCTTGACAATATAGCTGAAGTTTTGTCTTGACTCCTCCCCCCAACCCCCTTCCCCCTGGAAGCCATTAGAATTGTTACAGATGACACCTTGTATACTGTGGTGTCTGTATTTAGCAGCTTTTTCAAAATGAACTAGCCTTGACACACATAAGAGTTTGTTAATTAGCCAAGAATTTGCGGAAGAGTTTGATAAAGAGCTCTTCTGACTTTACTCTTGATGTGCATGTATCTCCATGCTGTCTTTGAAAGCATCATACTGTACTTTTCAGTTCAAAGGTAGATGAACTGGATTTAGGAAGTAACTTGGAGTCAACACTTAACTATTCGGTGGCTAAGAGGAATCCTTTTGTGCCTGCCTTATTAGGAATCAAGGACAACAATCACATTTGCAAGAAGACTAGATGATTGATGGTAGAAGAATCAAATGACTAATTCCATGCATGGATTTCTTGCTGGCTTTCAGGTTGTCTTTCCCATGTTACTTTAATTTTGCATTTCAAAAGGCAGGGAATTTTATTAGTGTTTGATATTTGTACCTGTAATTCTGGGATATTCACAAGAGCATTTAATACATCTTTCCCACTAACTCTCAAGTACTTTTTTTCTGAGGCTTACCTTTGGTTTAGGTCAACTGGTTTTCATAGGTTGTGTTTTTCTGCAGTCCTCTCCAACTGTTAGAAGTAAATCTATGATCAGGAAGTCCTAAAGCACCCAAACTCAGGAGTTGCTTTGATTACTTTCTTGCCTAATTGCTCTGGTGTTTTTTAAGAAGACATAGAAAAAATGCATAGGGGTGAATTTGGTAGTCAATCACAGAAGAGAAGGAGGGCAAGATGGTAAAAGTTTTTAAATTTGTGATGGCTTCTTGTAGGTACTGCTGTATCTTCCTCATATCACTGATTTTTTTTTTTTTTTTGCTATGCAAGAAATAGGGCATACGCAGTTAACAGGTATCTGATTTTAAAGGAACTGATCGGCAGCTGTCGAACAGTTGATGTCATCTACCTGGACTTGTGCAAAGCGTTCGACACTGTCCCACATGACATCCTTGTCTCTGAGTTAGAGAGACATCAATTTGATAGGTGGACCATTCGGTGGATAAAGAACTGGCTGGATGGCCGCACACAAAGAGTTGCGCTCAATGGCTCAATGTCCAGCTGGAGAACAGTAACGAGTGGTGTCCCTCAGGAATCGGTGTTGGGACGGGTCTTGTTCAACACCTTTGTTGGTGACATGGACAGTGGGATTGAGTGCACCCTCTGCAAGTTTGCCAATGACACCAAGCTGGGTGGTTCGGTCAATATGCTGGAGGGAAGGAATGCCATCCAAAGGGACCTTGACATGTTTGTGAGGTGATGCCAACCGGATGTTATTTAACCATGACAAGTACAAGGTCCTACACCTGGGTTGCAGCAATCCCAGGCAGAGCTACAGGTTGGGCAGAGAAGAGATTCAGAGCAGCCCAGTGGAGAAGGACTTGGGGGTGTTGGTTGATGGAAAAATGGACGTGAGCCTGCAGTGTGCTCTTGCAGAAAGCCAACTGTATCCTGGGCCGCATCAAAAGGAGCGTGTCCAGCAGGTCGAGGGAGGTGATTCGGCCCCTCTACTCTGCTCTCGCTAGACCTCACTTGGAGTATTATGTGCAGCTCTGGTGTCCTCAACATGAAAAGGACATGGAACTGTTGGAACAAGTGCAGGGGAGGGCCACGAGGATGATCAGGGGACTGGAGCACCTCCGGTACAAAAATCGACTGAGAAAGTTGGGGCTGTTCAGGCTGGAGAAGAGAAGGCTGTGTAGAGACCCCACAGCAGCCTTCCAATATCTGAAGGGGGCTATAGGGATGCTGGGGAGGGACTCTTCATTAGGGACTGTAGTGATAGGAC
>JAOEHY010017787.1:0-20538 GCA_025447955.1 Psilopsiagon aurifrons | reverse complement strand
CTTCATTAGGGACTGTAGTGATAGGACAAGGGGTAATGGGTTCAAACTTAAACAGAGGAAGTTTAGATTGGATATGAAGAAGAAATTCTTTACTGTGAGGGTGGTGAGGCACTGGAATGGAATGCCCAAGGATGTTGTGAATGCTCCATCCCTGGTGGTGTTCAAGGACGGGTTGGACAGAGCCTTGGGTGACATGGTCTAGTGTGAGGTGCCCTTGCCCATGGCAGGGGGGGTGGGACTAGATGATCTTAAAGTCCTTTCCAACCCTAACTATTCTATGATTCTATGATGAGCTGCAAGGCTAGATGTATACCATAAAAAGAGTAATTTCTATTTATTAATTGATTAGTTGTGTAATAATCTGATTTCATATTTAATGTTAAAATTTCTTAATTACATTGTTCTGTGTATTCACAAAGGCAGAACTATGTAGGAAAGTAGTGACAAAAGAACTCTCAGGCCTTTCCCCTATATCTAAAAAAGGGCATTATATCCATTTTCAAGTTAACATATCCCAAAGGAAAATTGCTATGTAACTTCTATTCTCTCTCAAATAAAGCTCTTCAGTTGGTTACAAAATAATGGCCAAAGGTTTATTCTATAGCTCCTTCAATGCATACAAAAATAAAATTACATAATTACCTTACTAAGAGCTGAGTATTAGTGTTAATTTCACTTTTTTATGAGTTCTTTTTAGTTACTCTTGAACTGACACAAATAGGGTGATTTGAATGCCAATTCCCCCTTGTAATTTGTGTTGGCTTTTCAAAAAGACGAACTTTATAATGTAATGAAATATATAATGGAGGAGACCTTTGACCCAGGTAAGAAAACAGGTTCAGAGTAGGAAAGTGCAATCAAATATAGGAATTAATTGTGTTTGGTTTGATCCTCTGCTACTGTACAAGTACAAATACAGATGCAAATGGGTGAAAATTATCCCGGATGTAAAAGTGGTAATATCAGCTAATACACTTCTTTTAAATTTTAGTTCATAAAAAAACTCTGATATGCACAGAAAAAAAGGTGAAATACTCCAGACTAAATTATCTTCCTTTTTTTTATCTCTCATATTTTCATCTTCTGTGATATCCCTTAGTTGTACAATGTCATTCTCATTCAACTGACTGTTTTTATTTTTCACTCTAATTTCACCTTGCTTTCACATTTATTACTCTTTTCTGTCATAAAATCTGCAAACATGATTTATCTTTTTGGAGTCAGTGACTCTGGTTGAACCAAATTTTTACCCAAGATACTGCAAACAATGAGATGCAATAAATATAAAATAATACAGTGTTAAATTCTTCACTGATTCAAGATATGGAAGAAAAAATATTTGGTTTGTGCAGCATCAAAGAAATTATTGTTCCTTAGTAATGTGCTGCAGAAATAGGAAGCTCAGGTAGCTTAAGATCTTTTGACATGTTAGAGTTGTTATAAGCAAGAAAATTCTGACATGTTGCATTATAAGTTACTTCTAAAAGTTGTTCATAGCTTTGCTAAAATTAAACTGCTTGGGTTGGAATTTCCTTGTCTGACTGGAGCTGATTTTATTAATTTTAAGTTTCAGTTTCTCAGAAGGTAAGTTTTGCACACTGTCTTACACTTGTTGCCATGACAATGATCATGAGTCTGATCTTTTAATTAGGGACTTGTTATGTGCGAGAAGAACAGTTTGAGTTTTAGAGATGGATCATTTACTTCTCCTTGAAAATTTGACCAGTTTTGACCAACTTGTAATTCTTTGACTAATGTTTACACATCCTCAGTACAGTTTTGTTAATAGATACATTTCATGAGTATTCCTCATGTCTTAGACATGCCTTATCTTCTCAGAGATCCAATGGACAATTAAACTGAAACATTTTTAATCTCATTGAGGAAAACATTCAAACTGATTCCTTATGCAATTTTTTCCAGGATACTGCATAAAGAAGTGTCTACACTATGCAAAATTTAGTGGTTTCCATGCTAGCTTGAAATCATTGGTTATACCACTGTTGCACAGGCAAATATGGCTGTTCTTGCCTGCACATGGGGTTGACCTGCACTGTTTCTGATCCAGGGTTAGAAAGTTACAGTTTAACTATCTCTGCATTTTCCTACCTTTCCTGCACTAATTATATCCACATCTTATCAGTATTCTCCATAATTTTGTGCTTGCTCCTGAAACATCATGGAGAAGGTAGAGAAGAGAAAGGATGTACAAGAAAGAGGAGCAGAGGCTAAGGGTGTACAGTCAGAATCCTGGAGATGGAGAGACAGAAGAGCAGCACAGGGGGAGCATGGAGATGTGCTGAGCAAGGAAGGGTCTGAAGATTTGGAGAGAAGGGACAGCAAACACAAGAGCAAATATTTTTGGAACTCTAGTCCTTGCCTGCCTGTCTTATCTGTTAAGTAGGTATGGAAACCCTTAGCTCATTTTATTTCTTGACATTCATCAAAGTCCGGCTCAGACTGAGGGTGATAAAACTTCAATAGAGCAACTGCATCAGTGGCTGATGTAATAGCTACAATGCCATCTACCTAGATATCTGTAAGGTCTTAAATATGATCTGCAATGGTATTCTTGCTACAAAATTGGCAAGATACAAATTTCGAACATTAGCTAAGGAATTGACTGATGGCTATGTCAAGAGTTATGTTCAATGTCTGAATGGAAATCAGGAACAAGTGGTGACCCTCAAAGATCAATACTGGGACCAATACCATTTAATATCTTCATCAAACACATAGAGAGTGCACCCTCAGCAAGTTTGCAGACACCACCAAGCTGAGTGGTGCAGTTGATTCACTAAGGGAAAGGCATGCCATGCAGAGGAACTTCACAGACTTGAGGAAGATGCCTGTGTGAACCTCATAAGGTTCAACAAGGCCAACAGCAAGGTCTGGCACTTAGGCTGGTGCAATACCCAGTATTAGGCCAGGCTGAGGCATGAACAGATTGAAAGCAGTCCTGTGAAGAACCTGGATCTACTACTAGATGGAAAATTGAAAAAATGGACATGAGCCAGCAATGTGTACTTGCAGCCCAGAAAGCCAATTGTAAGCTGCATCAAAAGAAACATGGGCAGCAGGTCAAGAAAAGGGATTTTCCCCTTCTGCTTGCTCTTGTGAGACTTTACCTGGAGTACTGCATCCAGCTCTGGAGTCCTATGTGTAAGAAAGACGTGGACCTGTCAGAGGGGGTCCAAAGAAGGCCTCAAAGATGATTAGAGGCCTGGAACATCTCTCCTATCAAGAAAGGTTGGTGTAGTTGGGCTTGTTCAGCCTGGAGAAAAGGAGGCTCCAGAGAGACAATATTGCTTGCTTTCAGTATATAGAGCTTATAAAGAAGACGTTTTACCAAGGTCTGTAATGACAAGACAGGGAGAAATGGTTTTAAACTGACAGATTTAGATTGCCCATAAGGAAGAAATTTTTTAAAATTAGGGTAATGAGACAGTGGAACAGGTTATCCAGAGAATTTGTAGGTGCACTATCATTGGAATTGTTCTAGGTTAGCTTCATGGGCCTTTGAGAAAAATAAGAGTGAAAGATGTATCCTAGGGGTTGGACTGGATGATCTTGACAGATCATTTCCAACCCGATAATTTCCAACCCAATCATTCTATGATTCTAAGAGTCTAAGTTTCTACTCCTGCTATTTATTGCGTAAGCTCAGGCTGTAAGGGACAGCATTGTGGCTCTAAAAGCTGTGATTTAGATGAGGGCTCATAGACTACTTCAGGTCAGACCTCCAGCTTTTAAGATAAATTTCAGGAGACTACACTAAAGTTACAAAGTACTTCAAAGCTATTTTTTCCAGTAGCCTTGTGTGTATACATATCAATGATGTTTTTATCTGTGCTTTTAAATGTTATACACTTTTCTTTGCTCCACTGATGAGGCAAAGTTGTTAAGAAATGATACGACAAAAGCTGCATATTTGAACTGCTAGGAAGAATGGATTAAGACACGTCAGGTTTGTGTACCCAAAGAAGAATTAATCTAGATTTTTGTGATGAGCATATTGCTTCTCTTTTTCTGACAAATAACAGGGAAATTATTCTTTACAATGCTATTCAAATTATCACCTTCCGTTTTCAATGTCAGTTTTGTAAAATGAACAGGACAGCCCATACTTTTCAGAGCTATTGTTTCACAGTTATCTTATCCTGCAGAATAAAAACAGAGTAATAGGCATTTTACATGCCTGTTTTGCATTATATCTTGCTATCTATGAGAACTAGACAAAAACTGTTGTTCTGAATTACAAATATTGAAAGTAGTGGGTGGAGCAAATCTGGAAGCTAGTAGACCGAAGACTGCACAAACTATCTGTTTTAACAAGTGTACATTGCTATGCAAATAGATTAGCAAAGCACTTGATACTGAGGACTGAACATATACACTATCACATTTCCAAGATCTCACTTTGGTCAAAACTCAGTAAGGCTCCCTGGACCAAACCAGTGTAATCTGAAAATCAGCAATCCTAAAGACTGGACCTTCAATGTCGATCTCTTCCTGCACTTCATGGATGAGATTGATAGGATGCACATTCCAATCTGGTGCCCAGCCCAGGACTGTTGAAGTTATAAAACCAGAAATGGCCAGAATGTTTACTGTAGGAAAGAAAACGGAGTTAAAAAGCTGTGCAGCCTGAGTGGTGCTTTTTTACCAAGAAAGCAAGAGACAAGGGGAGTGGCATTGTTTGCCCTTCATTTCAGGGGCACATGGCAGGGGAGAAGGGGGTGTGAGGGTGGGGAAGTGGGGTAAAGCTCACATTGGTTTTGTATATCTTTGTGGTAAGATTTTTATAAAAGACAGCTGCATGGAGCCATCTGATTACTCCCTGTGGATTGAAAAGGTACCCTCAAGAAGTAAATCTTTTGCCCCTAGTGAATCAAGAGTTTCTCTCTTCTTTTTTCAGTACTGCTGTGAAATGATTAATTTGTTCTGTACTTATGCTTTTGGCTGAAGCACCTATTCCTAAAGCCGCTACCCTTACAGCCTAATGATGGGCCATTAACACCCCATGGCTTGCATACCCTGCCTTAAAGGTCCTCACAGCTGTACCTCCTCAGTCCCAGCAACTACCTCCATCCTCCCACTCAGCGCATTCAGCAGTCAAGCTCTTTGTTTGCCTATTCTCCTGCAAAGTGAGAGGGACCACTGTTCAGCAGCCCATGGTCCAGGCATGTAGCATTAAGCAACAGCCATCTGTGTTGGAGGAACATCGGCAGCTCGACTGAAATGGGTCAGCAAAAGTGTTCAAACAACAAATTTTATTGCCTGAGAGGGCCAACATGACCCATAACAGGTCAGGAGATGAAAAAGGAGGGAGATTGCAGGGTAGGGATGGGGAATGAACAAGAAAAAGTAAGAAAGAGAGACAATATGCCCACCACTCGGAAATTTCTCAGTAAGATAGCATGGCTCATTAAGCACTACAAATACCCCCAAAATGCTAGAGCAGCAGTTTTTACACACCTATGATCATTGAGAGGTCTAGAAAGGTTCCAGCAGGTGCCCTGTTGTGTTGAAGCCTGCTGACATGCCCTGGAGCAATTTGAACGTCTAAAGTGTGTTTCTGAGTACTGAGGATGAATAGCTTTCATTCTGGGGGAATGGAAATCCCAGGTCAGGGTTCAACTGAAATTTCTCCTCTTGTGTCTCCTGCAGCTGGCTCACACTTTATAGCCAGGGAGCAGGGGTTTTTTTGGAGGGAGACTAAAGATGTCATAGAAGCCGCTGCTCACATGATTTCTCCGGAGCTTCCTACTCTCACGCCTATTAAAAGTGTGCTGCAATCTGTTCTCTAGGTAGCCCAAGAACTGTTATGGTGTCTTGCTGCTCTTATCTCTTATTCCCACCATTCTCACCACCCTCAGGTCTGAAGTAGTGCATCCACAGCAGCACTTGGTGTGCACTGGTGGGTAGTCACCTGGACCAGCGTTTCTGACTTTGCTCCACCGTCTGAACATACCTGGTAACCAGGGATGAGAGGAGAACTTGATTCAAATGCGTCAATAACACACTAATATATGTGTATACATTTGCACATGTGCATGTCTGTCCCCCAAGGCCTGTTATTTGATCTGATTTGCTATCAGTTTTTATCTTCCTTTTCAGGTGAATATTTTTTAGGTTATTAAGATTTGCCACCAAATTTTCAAAGAAGCAATGGTGGAAACAAGCAAGACAGCTGACTGGATTAACTACTGACAAATATCTATGCTTATATTATGTAATTATTGGAGTCACGATTTCTTTCTGAAAGAGTCTTGGTTTCTTTTATCAAATTCAAGCTAATTGTCATTGACTACTATATAATATTTAAGATGCGAATTTCAGATTTTTTAAGTCATTTTCACCAGTACCTTTGCAATGATTATATCATTATTTTGCGTATCTTTGTAACACTTAATAAGATTCTTTCTGTACTGTTTTATTTTTCATTTGTTTTTTTCTTCTAAGGCTGTGTTATTAATTCCTTTAGTGCCACTACTCAGGCATCTGCTGTTCAGATTTCGCGTCTTAGAAGACCTTTGAAATAGTCAGCATTTTGACTTAGTAAATTTCACTTTTTTCTTCAAGATGATGAACATTTACCGCAAGATTCTCTCTTTGACTATGTTGACAATTTTCCAGTCTTCTGGAATTTTTCTAGTGTTCTTTGGTGTTTGCCAGAAAAATTGTATTAGTAATTTGGAGGTTTACTTAGCTAAGAAGGATTTATTTAAGATTCTTGAACCTAACATATCTGAGTCTTTGGTTTTGTAAATGCTTAATTGTCACAAAAGCTACTCACATCCTCATTTACTCCATGGCTAGTTTTTTGATCTATCAGTAATACCTTACGAAGTAGATATATGACCTGCTTCATTTCAAATGCCACTGTAACACCTGGTGATTATGCTTCACCATTTTTCTGTCTGAATCTAGCTATTGATTTATAATTAATTCACTGAGTTTAAGGCTGCGTGGAGACCTCATAGCAGCATTCCAGTATCTGAAGGGGGCCTACAAGGATTCCAGAGAGGAATTCTTCATCAAGGACTGTAGAGCTATAACAAGGGGTATTGGGTTTAAACTTAAACAGGGGAAGTTCAGGTTAGATATAAGGGATTTCTTTACTGTGGGGGTGGTGAGGCACTGGAACAGGCTGACCAGAGTATTGGCAAGTGCTCCATCCCTGGCAGCCTTCAAGGCCAGGTCAGACAGAGCCTTGGATGACATGATTTAGTGTGAGGTGTTCCTGCCTATGGCAGGGAAGTTGGAACTAGAAGATCTTAAGGTCCTTTCCAACCCTAACCATTCTATGATTCTATGATTACTTCCGGAAATGGTTTTTTTTTAAATGCCTTACTATTTACAATTTATCGATTTATGACAAGTCATTCATTCAGCTTACTGACTTCATTACCCATTTCTATTTGTAGTTTGTAATCATTCTCATTTCATTGGTTTTTAATTACCTTTCTGTATATACATGTGCATGCATGTAAGTATATACATGTACATTCATGTAAGTATGCAGATATACTGTATGCTTGTGTATATATATAGGCATAAATACACAATTTCTGTAATTGCTTTCACCAAGAATTATATCTTCTTGGCTCAAATGCCTTTTTTGAATTCAGGGAATTTTGGCTTCTTGGGCATTCAGCAAGACACTCCTGAAAAAGTCACAGTTGTTTTAGCACTTCTTCAGTTAAATGTGTGTTCCCAGCTCTAATCGCAGTTCCTCTAAGTTTCAAAAAGAAAAGAACCAACAAAAGGTATTTCAGGTGGGTGACATATCCCCTTTTCACTAAATAAATCAAACCTCATTTCATGAGGCAATTTTTCAGTTTTTCAATTTTTATAAAAGCCAGTAACTGTTCCTGAGATCCATTACGGTGAGTAATTGCTAGTGGATATTACTGAATTACTTGATACCATATGCAGGATTTCTGTGTTAAGAAATGAAAAAAAAATAAAGCATTATTTTTAGCAATTTCTGAAGTTGTATTATTGGCTGTGTAGACTGACAAAATGATCTGTAGTAAGAAAGACAGAGTAACAGATTTTTTCTTTTCTGCTCTTAATAAAGGGTTTTGAGGGGAAGCTCGCTCTATATTTTTGTGAAATGTGGTAGTCTGTTGTAGATTCATCCTAGTTTGATTTTGTTTAATAAATACTTAAACCACAAACACTGCAGAGTTCACTCAGTCATCTGTGACTTTGTAATCATGCAACAGGGTACTGGATGCATAATATCACCACCATCAGACCTGGTTTTCCACTGTAGCTTTTATGGAACACATTAGGCATGAAATACAATCTTCCAAAGCCCATAGGACACACCCCATCAAGTTTCTCTATTACTAATCACATAATTTCTTTTCTCCTAGGTGACTACTTCCAACTTTCTGAGCTCCACACTGTTATGAATAGTATTCACAATACCTCTCAGCGTACTTTGCCTTTTTATTTGTCATGAAAAAATGATGCTTTTAGTTGGCTTACGTGCTTGGATATGTATGTCTTATTCTGTCATCATGATTCTCTCACATAGTTTGAGCAGATTAAGTCTTCATGACTACTTCATTGGTCAACCATAAGGCAAGCACATATTTTGCTGAGATGAAGTCCATTAAACCATGTGATCTTTTACTTCCTTAGAGGTTAGGTTGCTGATTTCTTGAAATAAACTCTTCCCTTACTTTACCTATCACTCCTACTATTGAACTCCATTATCTTCTGTCTATTTTTTAATCTTACTTGAAAAACAGCTTAACATTTCTAACTTGTCAGCTGGGTTAGCTTATTTCAGCTTTTCTCAGGTCTCTGGCTGATGAATGTTGTTAGTGGTTGAAAATCACCTGAAATAAATAAATATTCCTAGCTTCAAAGCTTTCTAATTGTCTTTAGTGTTTCCTGTTGGATGGGAGAAATCTATCTGAGTGTAGTGTGTTGTGGGATAATCTTAGGCACAAGCCCAAGATACTTCTTGGGCACTTCTGAGTACTCTCATTAGAGCTGAATGTCATCTCTCTGAATTTTCCTCTGATGAACTAATAGACTAGTTCTTAAAGGCTGTTGTTTTCCAGTGTCTTTCTTGGTATCAGGTAGTTATTTGTTACTTCCAGATGGGACAATATACTCTAGAGACTCTTAAAACTGGCAGTGAGAACGGCCCAGTCTGTATTTTCTCAATTGACTTATTTGCTTTGCCATTGGAAGACTGAAAGATCTGCTGTGATATTGACCAAACCAATTCACTGGGGAATATATATATGCACAGTATATGAAATTTAGTATCATTTCTTCCCCATTTTGGCTACCAGACTGAACTTCATGTAGAAGTAAATAATTTCTCTTTGCAAGGCAGGATACAGTTAATACTAGATTTGGTGTTGGTCATAGAAAATGATGACTGTTCATCTTTGTTGCTATAGCAAAACCACATGTAAACAGCAAAGCTTATAAACACTACTCTGCAAATTCTGATGGAAACTGCTGCTAACTCTTCTATTTATACTTCACAGTGCCTATACTAGCTAGCTTTTATTCATCATTTAAGTAAGTCAAGAATTGTCAGCAAAGTTCAAACACCAGATGAAGTTCATATATCTCAGGTGGTATGTGAGAAAATCAGTGATACATTCCTGTAATTGTTCATAAATGATCCAAACAGGAGGATTTTACTGGGCCATATATTCAGTTCTTTCCTCTCATAACGTTACACCACTTAAAGTCTACCTTTGGTTTCTCCCTGTTTGCTGCCCTGGCTGCTCTAGAGCCTGATTCTGCTCCTTGTTTTGGAAGCATTTTGAAATCATTATGCCTTTGTTTTCTGCAAGGCGAGATTTATAGAGAAGGTAATATCCTTTATTAGACCGTTTGGTTCATTTGGAAAAAATGGACATTCTTGTGGGGTCAAAGTCCCTTCATTACACTCATTTTCTGCCTGCTTGGTTTTTCCATTTCTGAGAGCTCTGCTTAGAGAAAACAGGCCTGCTCATTTTGTCCTTTTCAGTTGCTATATTTCCTTCTAGTGTAACAGAGAGAACACATGTACTCGTGTTCTTCAGTGGAGACTCGCGTTCTTTAGGGGAGACTCGCGTTCTTTGATGGAGAATTGTGTGCTTGTTTTTCCAAAATCCAAAATAAAAATAATAAAACCAATTTTAGGCCAAACATCTGTATTTTGGCCCTGGTATATGGAAAACTCACTCCCTTCAGGTCTTTTGGAAAAAGTCCTGTACTGATATGATCAGCTTCTTTTCTTAAAGGAAAAAAAATATTCTGCCCTGCCCGTTGTATAAGAGGCAGAGAAAGAACCTATGGAGAATATTAAAATATGTATTTATTTTAAAATGACAAATAGAGAAATTCCAAATATTTGCAAATTATTTCTTCTGCTACTTACTTCAAGTAATTGAAAAATAATCTGTGTTGAGTAAGAGAGTGTAGGTTGTGAATATTTTTAAGGTCCGGTGCAGTCTTGAATTCCAGACCCATGGAACTTCTCAAATGTCTAGCAGAGTTTAAGGTTTGACTGAGTAAAATACTAATATATTTTTGCTTGACAACATGACCTATGCATAGTGGGCAAAGAGTTCTTACACTCTTCTAGTAGTCACATTCTGTGCTTTTCTCTCTATGTTTACTTCTCCCTGAAATGACCGTGACCTTCTGCCAGATTTTCTTGAAGGTTATGCTAATCTTTATTGGCAAGAGAAACAGTAGCTGGAGCAAAAAAGTGAAAGAGAGTGCCACATGAGAATGAACAGCATGCAGAGCGTGAGAAGTTTCTGCAATAGCTGGAACCGGAGCAGCTTTGTCAGCGTGCAGTCCCTGGAGCAGTAAGTGGGGACATACACACTGGAATATCCTAGAATAAAATGTTCATTAAGTTTCTGGTACTCCATCTGGGATAAACCTTCTGATAAGGCAGGTGAGTCCACCTCAGGTACATTCTCTGAAGTTCTGCGCATTTATTCAGCCCCTCATTTCACCCCAAATCTCATTTATTTTGTGTTTAAATTCAAATGTATGTGTATATGTGGTGGTGTGAACAAATAGAGAAAGATCTCCATAGCCATGCCCCTCTTGCCTAAGAGCTCTGTGTAGAGCCTTTCGCATATAAAGACAAATGTGTTTATGTGCAGGGTCAAAATAACTTCTCATAAAACTTTCTGACCTGACATCAAACAACCACTGCTTTAAACATGGCCAAAATTAAGCTACTTCATGCTAGTTTCATGCTGATCACTATATTTTACGAGATGGGAGTAGTCTTATGAAGTGAGGGGAAGGGGTTAATGCCACTCGCTTTATGGAGCTGGAATTGCTGCTGCTTCCTAGTAGATCCCCAGTGTTGCAGTTTAAGCCACTTCAGGCTCTTGAACATTGCAACATCTGTAGAGTGGTTCAGGGCCAAAATGCAAACAGTTATGTCACATCTACTTTGCAAGATGGAACGTGGTTGAACCAAGTTGAGGGACAAGCATGCTGTAACGAGGCCCCACAATATGTTTGTTTTTGTAGAGCAGATGAACCCTAAATTAGTACCAGATGTCAAGACTAGACCTGCTGTATAAGGAACACAGCAAGGAACTAACAATTATGGTGGAGCCACTGTGAGGCCGTATTTAAGGTTGCATTCTGGTTTACATTTACAGTGAGAACTCAGTCTTTTCCTATTATAGTAAAACACCATATTGCTTCTTCCAGTGTTGGTGTATGTGTGTATCTACTGCAGTATGACAAAGTGCCTAGTGCTCTCAAGCCACTTGAGTATTTTTTGCCTTTGGAGTACCCAAACAGCATATATATGCCCTATTTATATTTGTGCTCTTCACTGAGGTCATGAAGCGTGATGTGAGCTTCTTCTCCCCTGGTTTGCTTCAACTGCCTTTGGCTTCGGATGTAGCTCTGCTCTCATCACAGGCTGCAATGTTTCTGGCCTTGCGATCAGTTTTCTGTCATTTTGCTTGTTAGTTTGTTCATTAGTTACTTAGCAATTTTCTTTGTTTTGCTGGACTTTTTTTGTTGCCAAGAACTTCCCTCTTGGCAAACAGGGAAAAGAGGAGATTTTCAGTTTGAGTTAAGCCATGTGGCTTCCAATAGCCTTTTAGTTCTCTGCCTCAGAACAGTTTACTCCCATATCCCACATACATAGCTTTTTCAAGAAAAGGTCTTCTCACTTGCATCTCCCATCACATGTGTTCAGGGTATGTTTCAGGAAGAATCCCTATTGTCAGGAAAACAATTCCTTATTTTCTGAAAGAATCTCTTATTCTGGAGATTCTGCTACTTCCAAGTCTGTCACTTCTTCAGCTAGAGATCTTGAGCGTGGTCTCTTGGTTTTAACTGAAAAACCATGAGGGCAACTTCAGACACCAGTGGGACAATTCAGAGGGCAAGGACTCCATGCTTGGAAAGTTTTTTTTCTCATTAATGTCTGAGTAGTTTTGCTTTGGTACAATAGAGTCCATAGAGAGTTCAAGGAAGATAAATCCAAAATCTTCAAATAAATGTCTCTTGTTTCTCCCTTGCTTTTTAATCTCCGTGATTTAGTGGTCCCACAGGCTACATCTACAGAAATATACTCTAAAGGCTCATGATTTAGGATTTGACTACCATCCTCTTACAATTCACAGTGTTTATTTGATAGCGCAGTTTTTTGCACATTTTCAATGCATGCCAATTTGTACTCTCCAAAGTAGTACTCAGTTATGGCTGAGGAGATAATAATGGCCAGGGAATGTTCCTAGAAAACAATAGAGATAAGACTACCTTGTTTTGGGTGGGCATAGAGTGTAGCTATAAGGACACAAGTTTGCTCTCAAGAGCATGCTACTTGTTTTAAAGACTAGAAAATGATCCCTGTGGTGTTTTATTTGCTAGTCCAGCTGTAGACATATTGGTCCTGCAGAGGTTCAGATGCATTTTTGTATAAATAACTCAACTGAGATATGTGTCAGTGAGGTCCTGTAATGATGCAAAATCATCAGGAAGACTTTGGTATTGACACACTGAAATAAAAACTGTCTTCTGAGAACTGCTGATCCAACTATGCAGACCCTTTTGTCACTCCATGTCTGCAGAGACCTTTTGTCATTCAGAGATAGGCATCCACATTGTTTCACCCACTCGCAATTATTCTTCTAGTGACACCTACTCATTTCACAGGATCAGAAAAACTCCTTTTGCTAGAATGACATTTTATTCCTGTCTTCATTCTTCCCACCATAACAGAAGAGATTCTTAGGCTATTATCCCTGCGCGCTGTTTAAGTTTTCATTAGCAGTGGGACCCCCATAACTACCATTTAGCTTCTTGTTTTCTGACTCCTCCTTGAAATCACTCTTTGACTGAGGAACAAGTCTTAGGAAATTCACAACCACACCATTAAAGATGTCTCTTTCTCAGTCCCTCAGAACTGATAAAAGATGCTTTTTTGTATTTGAGATTCTCAGAAGAAAGACACTCATACTCAGTCCTCTGGGCTCAGGATCCACTTTTATAGAATCATAGAAATCAGCTGTGTTGGAGAAGACCATTAAGATTATCGAGTGCAACTGTTACCCCAGGACTGCTGAGTTCACCACTGAACCATCACTAAGGCCCTCATCTACATGGGTTTTGAACACTTCCAAGGACAGTGATTCCACCACTTCCCTGGAAAGCATGTTTTAGTGCCTGACTACCCTTTTAGTGAAGAAATTTTTCCTAATAACCAATATAAACCTTCCCTTGTGCAGCCTGAGGCTGTTTCTTCTTGTTCTATCATTTATTACTTGGGAGTGGAGCACTGGGGGGTAGGTTGTGAACACAGCCTTGCAATCTGTTACCCACCTTCTTCAGCTCAAATGAAATTGGAGTGGTAGGTTATTTAAAGATAAGTGCCACCAAATGAACTGCAGTGTTCTGAACCTACTATCTTCGTCTCACATAGATGAGTCTGCAGTATCTTCTGACACTTAGGAGATTACTTAAAGTGGTTCGGGAAATTTGCAAGATGGTTCAGGCTTTTATGATCATAATGGAGGATTAGAAGGTTGTATTCTGTTTTAAACTCACCCAATCTGTTTTGATTTGGTTTTGTAGTTTGGTTTTGGTAGTTTGAGTTTTTTACTGTCATGTAGTATATCTGTGAAAATTTACTGCTCTCTAATATATGAGTAAACCCTGAATAGCCCGAGAAACTTCAAAAAATGGATCAATGGATGTCCAAGTGAGCCAATTCAAAATTTTTCTTCTCTAGGTGATGTTCAGAACTGCATATGTTTTCAGGACCCTCTACCTTACCATTTGAAAAAGTAAAAGACCTGTATGGGATTAAAGTTTGTTATATTTGATAGAGTTACAGAATATTTTTCTTGTTGATCAACAAAAAATAGTTTTTCAGAAGCAGTTTTATCTATGCTATGGTAAGCTAACAGTAAAAGCTTTCTGCTCAGCTCCTGTCTTATGATTTATCTTCCAGAGACAAAGAAGGGGAATCTTAAGAAAAAACTCAAACCAGTAGTACATTACTTGAGTTGCTTTCTCCTGTATCCTTGGGGATAAAAATCAAAATTTGTGTGGTTGGACAAAAAGGCAATAAAGAAGTACACAACTTATGTGAAGAAGCTATTGGTTATTGAATATCATGATACTCATTGTGTTTAATAGGAGAAAATTTAAAATATATGGGAACAGGCAAAACACTTGCCCTCCTTGTGGGACAGCATATTGATGAATTTTAAGGAAGGCAGCCCTGAATAAGCAGAATTGGCTGTGCTATCAGGCAGACATGCCTCTGCCTGTGGAACAGAACTGTGTGCTACCTGTAGCTTTACCTTTCCATGTTTTTCTTTTCTGTTTTGCATTAAATGTGTTACACAAGTAACTGTAACACCCTTACAATGTGGTATTGTGGCACATTAAGGGAGCTATGGAAAAAGATACTGTCTCAGAAGGGAAGTGGGTTCACCTTCAACAAAAGGGATGCTAATTTGCAGAGCACTGTAGACTTTCAGTGAATTGGGAATCTCTCTCATGTCTAATGTGAAAATAACAAATTGCTACTAAGATTTGAAGGATCCTGCTCTAGGTGCACATTTTAATAAGAATTCTTTTAGCATGTAAAGGAGGGGAAAAGTGTTTGTTTCCTCTTGCAGGTAATGCAAGAGCCCAGCTTGCATTAGAGGTATTGTGTGAGAGGCTTGCCAAATGATGATTCCATGGAATTTTGGTCATTCATCTAGGTTAAAAGAAGGCTTTTTCAGGGCTAGAGAAATACAGGCCTAACACTAATGCTGGTGAAATATATCGTGTGACTCACTCTAGGCAAATACTTCCCAACCAAGGGATTAGAGAGTGGGGTTTCTGAATCTTCTACTAATTGAGGGGGAGGGTATTCTGAATATTGATCTCTTGGATGGCGCTCCAGTTGATAACCATGCAGATGAATGAGATCAGGGAGTAGGGGAGAAACAGCCTTGCAAGATATTCTCTCTTTGAAAACCCGTGGCACAATTGCAGTACACTGTAACATAAAATTGATCTGGAGCTGTTAAAATTTTAGAGCTCACATAATACCTAACAGCTCACTTAAATTTTTACTTGTCTGTGAGAGAAAAAAGAGGCAACTCCCAATATAGGTTGCTGTCAGTGTCTCAGATATATTTTGCTTTTGTTACTGTAAATTTCTCCTCTCTGGCCCCACAATTCCTCTGTTCTCTCCCTCACATCTGTCCTAAAGGTTTCTGCTGAAGTCATATTTGTTTCCTCCCACACATTAGCACTCCATTGATTTCCTGTCACTTGCCATGTCAAATTCAAGCTGTTCATCTTTACCTACAACACCCTTATTGTGTGCCTCCGCCTATATATCCAGTTTCATTTCCTCTGACTCCCCCTCCCACATCCCTTATCTGGAAATGACCTCAGTTCACAGGATTTGTGGCCCACAATAGAAAAGACAGGAGTGAAACTGCTTTTAATCAAAGCTCTGGTTTCCATAGCAAGTCATACCTGGCAAACAGAAAGCATAATTTTAGGCCAATGCAATCAAACCATGGCAGCTTTCTTTCAGGGTGTTCTTTTTATTGTTGTCTAAGCTTATGATACATACACCAGTTTGCATCGGCGTGTGGAAGCTAAACTGATAAAACCATTTAGAGAGCCAATATGATTGTTAGAGTTAAAAAGAAAATAATTTTTTTTACATTGCATGTTTTTGAGATTTCAAAAGGAAAACTAAATATCCCGATTTTTCCATTGAAACAAAGCTCTCAGCTCATTATTAGAAATTAAAGACCTGCACCACTAACGTAACAGAGAGGCATGATAAGATTGATTCCTTGTGAAAGAAACTGAAGTCTTGCTTTCGAATGTTTCCTGATTTCTCACACTTGGCTTACTTACTAAGTGTTTATTGGTCTATGATCTGGAGAGGAGCTGCCTCTTCCTCTCTCTCTTGCTCAGCTCTTCTTCCTAGCTTACCAGCCTGTCCTTTCTATTTTTCCTATTTTTTTCCCACAGTGAAATCTCATTAGAAGGGGGACAGAGAGAAAGGCCTTTTCCTTCTGTCTACACTGAAAAAAAGGCTGCACCTACCTACACTTACATACACAGTACCTAACTCCTAGTAGCTTCCTGAGCAATTTTATGTACCTAGTCACGCTATCTGAAAGTTTGTATGCAGGATTTATGTTTAAAACCTGTTGATTCTTTTTCTCATCAGCAAGAAGATACACATTTGAGAGGGCTTTTCTTCTTTAGAGAACTGAAAGTCAAGCAACAGATGAGTAAATTTGACGCTGCTTTTCTGAGAAAACTGCAAAATGTGTCACAAGGTGGAGGTAAGAAGTGTGCTGGCTGCTGTCATGTTACTGACGCTCGCATAGGGGCGAATACAAGTGTACAGTTCTCTTGGCATAAAACAGATGAAGGGAAAAGCCAAGAACATAGCACATACTGCACATGTGTGTGAATGTTTGAGTGATAGTTAGGGTGGTTTTTTTTATGAATTTGTTTGCTTTGAGACTTGAAAACAAGTGGCCCCGTCTTTTATTAAAGACACAACAGTTCAAATTCACCCACAGTGTAAATGTGATTTGGCTTTCTAGTTCTCCCCACCTGAGCTAGCAGCAACTGTTTTTCCAGCACATTTATTCCAGTATCAGCAGAGATAAAGCAAGTTGAGGAAGAAGGGGTGGAGGTTACACTAGAGGCCAAGGGCAGGGAGCTTTCTGTGCAGCCTCTCAAACACATTGATTGTAGTTTGGGATTTTTTTAAAGCTGCACATGTTGAGTAGTATCTGCCAATAAACACAGCTCAGTGGGTGAGAAATCTGTCTGCCTCTTGCTGAGGATTAGAAGAGAAAAGACACCGAATGAGCAGTTTCTTCACATGTGGGTCATGCCTCTCACTGGGGTACTTGCCCCTGACCTAATCCTGTTCCACTTTGTCTCCCTCGCTCCCTCCCTGTCTTCCTTCCCCCTTCCACTCCTCCACTGTTGCACTACTGGTGGTCTGGTGCATGCTGCACAGATGTTTTCCCCATGCTATTATAAGATTATTTTTCAAGTGGCTTCTTGGAACAGATGTTCCAGTGTGTGCACTCTCCTTCCCTTGGCTGAAAGAGCTCTGCGCAAAAAGCAGATTGCATTGCTGCTCTCCTTTTGATCTAAAGAGCGAGCAAGAGAAAAAAAATAACCCACACAAATGATGCTGGTTTTCGTTTCAGGCTGCTTGGCAATGTTGCACCTGGGTGTGTGTCTCCTGCTTCTTTTCTCCCCCATCACTAGTACTGCTTGCAGATGTGTTTTTCTGTGCCTTTCTTCTTCAGCCCATTTTTTCCCTCTGTGACCCAATACTTTACTCCCACTGCTTTTAAATTTTCTTTCATCTAACACTCTGGTATTCATGCTTCAAAACTCATTCTCTACCCACTGCCAGCACCTCATCTTCATCTTCTCCTTGCTTTGGCAACTCCTGGACTGTTAGGATGGACCAGTCTCATGTGTTTGGGCACAAGGCCTGTCCCCTTTTTTGTCTTCATTTTGAGTTCAGATTCATTGCTTAGTTTCTCCTTCACTGCCCCACTGAATTCACCTGAATATTGCTGCTTCTATATATTCATTCTATTTCTCACATTGGGTCAGGAACATTTTCTAGAGTCAGAGGCTTTGTGATGTCGGGGAGCATCTTTTTCAAGTGCCACCTGATTTATTGATATAACAAAGGCATAACACAAGGAGATTGTGAAATACATGTTATATTTTGGGATCCTGTAGCTAGGCTTAACCCACTGAAACTCATCTTCTGAGATTAAAAAAATTAAAAAAATCTTTATTTGATCACATCCAGTCTATCAAATGCACAGTATGTCAGCTTCAACTCTTTCTGTTTGCCTTCCTTAAAAATTCAGCTTATATGAGTCCAGTCCTTAGGGAGAAAAATAAGTATTGCAAACCTTTCCTGAGCAAATAAGAATTTGGAAGCGGGTTCCTAACCTCCTATTAATCAGCTGCAGTTGATTCAGGATGATTTATATCAGTGGAGAATTTGGTTTGGCTATGTGTTCAAAAAATCTGCCCATTATTATTCTTATTTTGATATGACCAGCACTCTATGTACTATTACTTCTTTTTATAATGTCCTCTTATAGAAAAGTCCTGCAGAATTTATTGGGGAATGATAACCTTGCGCAAGAATGTATACGACTCTCTAACAGGAAAATTATTGCATTCACTGTCTGTCCTAGATTCCTCCAAAAATATTAATGCTCTTTGTTGATTTATAGACTTGAAAAGAAATTTCTCTAGAACTCAAGTGGGGTAAAATTAGTAAGTACTGTACCTTCCCTGGGAAGATTTAAGACACAGTTATAACCTTATGAACCCTTCCCTCCTTGTAAGATTGTTCTATGGTATTGTATTGCTGTGTGTATCAGCAATCAATAAATAAACAAGCAAATAGGGGGTATATAGTTTGGCAGCATTTCCCATCCACTAAATTACTCCTACCTGTGAGCTGAGCCTGCAAACACAGTTGTGATTTCAATGCACTGCTCTCAGACTAAGAATACCTGTAAATCCAACCTAGAGCTATAAATTCACCTGCAAACCAAATAAGCCATTACAGGTAAATGACTCTATTTCCATTCACGTTTGGGACCAGTCTACCCCACATCCTCGCACTCTAGAAACTCAGAAAACTGGCCTTTCAATGCTATTGCTGGCGGCTTACTTCTTGCTAGCCTTGCATTCTGCGCCTAAGTATTAGAAAGCTGTCTTAGCTGCTTCTGTATTGTTGGTATATAAAAGAGTAGTGAAACAGAGAAGATAGAGAAGAAAACCAACTGGTTTAATGATGATTGTTAACAATCTTGAGAAAAAGATCATGCGATATAAAGCACCTGATAGCAGGAAAATGGAATTTTACAGCACAGGAAATCCAGTTCTGCTTCCTGACCATTCTATATGAGCAGGCTAACATGTGACATTGTGAACATAGTCACATCCAGCATGAATCCAAGGTTGAAAAAAACAATAACCTTTTTTTTCAGGCAAAAAAGTCATTGAAAATAGGCTGGAAAACAACCATATGTTACCATCCAGGCCATTTCTTCTGACCCAAGCCCAGAGACACACCTCATTCTGGGCAAATATTTTTTTGCCTTCCTGTTAAGCTCTCTGTTGACAGGGGTGCCATAGACTTCCCAGCCTATTCCAGTGTTGAATCATTCCTGATGTCTATATAGTGCTTCAAGTGCTGAATGACATTTGTAGCTGCCATTTTACTAGCAGCTGCAGCAGGCTTTCTTCATGAACTCACAGAGTAATGGTAGGAATACCTGGTCTATCTCTGTTGGGCCCTAAGCTTCTTATTTATGTAGAACTGTTATCTTAAACACTGGGGCAGCAGGTAGGGGTTGCTTTGGGTTAGTTTTTTCATTTAGATTAAATAGTGGAGAGGAAAGGTTAAGAAATCTTTGTTTCCATTTTTTATTAATAACTATTTATATAATTATACAAAATAAAATGCTGGGGGTTTTCATAGCTGTTGCCTGCCTTTCAGCAGACCTAAAAATAAAACCTGTGGAATTATTGGTTTTCAATTATGAAAAAAATTCAGTGTCAGTGACAGCAATCACTAGCTAACAGTGTTTTCTGTGAGGATGGTATTTTAGCTGCCTTTCTGTTTTTCCTTCTTCAGAAGATTTAGGAGTGCTGAAGGAGGGTCTTTATGCAGAGCCTGCTGTCTAAACAGTTCTTTCATAGAAGAAGGTATCACAGGTGATGCTGATGAAGATGTACCTCCACATAAGACATCATGCCAAGTCCTATACCTGGGTGGAAGCAATGCCAGGCACAGCTACAGGTTGGGCAGAGAAGAGATTCAAAGCAGCCCTGTGGAGAAGGACTTGGGGGTGTTGGTTGATGAGAAAATGAACATGAGCCAGCAGTGTGAGCTTGCAGACCAGAAAGCCAACCATATCCTGGGCTGCATCAAAAGGAGCATGACCAGCAGGTCAAGGGAGGTGATCCTGCCCCTCT
>JAOEHY010017786.1:0-33026 GCA_025447955.1 Psilopsiagon aurifrons | reverse complement strand
AAGGTCCTACACCTGGGTCAGAGCAATCCCAGGCACAGCTACAGGTTGGGCAGAGAAGAGATTCAAAGCAGCCCTGCAGAGAAGGAGTTGGGAGTGTTGGTCAATGGGAAAATAAACATGAGCCTGCAGTGTGCTCTTCCAGCCCAGAAAGCCAACCACATCCCGTTGCAAAAGAAGTATACCTGTAGCGTAGCTGCCATTTCTCAAATCTCTGACAATAGTTTTTGTAACTTTTTTTTTTTGTTAATGACTAACCCTTACTTGTAATGAAAAACAAATCAACCCCATTTGCACTGACTGTCTACATCAGAAAGTGACAAAGTACAAGCTGAAGAAGCAGAATATAAATTTTTTAAAAATTATATTCAAGCTGGTTTTAAATTAGCTATTTCAAACCACATTGAGTAAAACTCATTTGTGAAAGCCAATGGCACTTCTAAGCAATCATGCCTCTCGCTCTGGTGCCTAAATCGTAATGTTGTTTCATGAGACAAACTCCTCAGCATCCATGCTGACACGAAGTGTTCCTCATGCTCAGTTCCTGTGCATGGCACTGCAGTCCTTTGACTCCCTGGTGCACTTTGCTTGACACGGTGAACTGAACTAAGGAATTGATCCAGCTTAAAGAAACATCTACCAAAACCCTCCCCCCTCTTCTTTTTTTTAAAGCTGGATCAATTTCCCTGTCTGGTCCTCGTGCTAGTAAAGCTGATGGGGAAGAAAATACCTGGAGGAAGAGGGGTAAGAAGGTGAGTCAGTAAGGAAAATTTCATCCTGCTGCTGTGGACTCTGTCTTAGGAGTCTGCACAGCCTGAGCCATGTAGCATCAGGCACCACACTGGGAAAGGTCACCCCAGACATTTCAGCCTAGTTGAGTCTCTGCTTCAGCACAAGTGAACTCCTGGGGGAATATCAGTCCGTAGCAGGGAAGATGCAGTGGGTGTCAGGGAAAGAATGAAGGAGCTGTTTAAGAAGAGCTTCTTTAGATGAGAATGAAGAGAGAACAGTCTAAACAGCTGCCTTTTTAGTGCATGCACCTGTATGCTGAAGAAAGTGCATGCCACTCAGGGAAGGGTAATCAATGCAGACTGTGTTGTACTTCCAGGCACAGTGTTACAGGCATGTCACTTGATGGTGTTAAGACTTACTTTTTTTGTTTCAACAAACTGTAATTTTATATATATGCATATATCTTCATATGGGCCAAGCCAGATGCTGCCACAATCACCCTTTTCACATGATCTTTGCTAAGAAATCTACCTTGAACTGCACATGAAGCCTTGCCTCTAGGAATCCTCTCTGTACAGGTAAGCAGTTCATGACTCAAGCCTATGACTCAAAACCATCAGCAGATGCCATTGTTATTCCCCCAGATGCTTGTCTGCATCCCAAGGGTATAGAAACACTACTCCCTGTTCTCTCCCTTTCCATCCCCACCCATGTATTTAATAGGTCAATACAGAGGCATGTTTACTTCCTTGTCATTTTTGGACTTTAAAATAGACCAGCCCAAATTGTTTCAGACTTAGAATTTTCTAATTAACCAGTGGGACACAATGAAAGAACTTTGAAAAATAGAATGCACAGCTAAACTGAATGATGACCCTTGAGCTTAAGCACGTGAATTTGGAGACCCAGCACTGCCATTTGCAAGCTTGCTTTATTTCTTTCCTCTATATGTTCAGGATTTAAGCATTTCCAGTAAATAAGATTTCCTGTACAAGATCAGATGTTTCTCTATGCACGGGTATAATTGAGATACTTGTTACTGGGATAGACTCCTAGAAGGAGAGTGGGGAGGGAGAGGGGAACATTCCTTTTTAGAAAAGGGATCATCATTCAAGTCAGGCAGAGAAACTGAATGCTCCTAATTAATAGGAGGGATTTATCCTACTCATAGAAACTACCAAAATACAGCTCAGGGTTTTATCTCATTCTTGGTGATTCGGACTCTTCTGAATTTTGTCTGAGTCTGCTTTAGTCATCTGTGGCTCTTTGGTGATTTTTAACTCTTTAAAAATGATAATTTTAAGTAACTTTGGCTGCTCTCATTATCCTGGACATTATTTCTTTCTGTAGATCTCTCCACAGTGGTTCTGGTCAGTGGAAGCACCTGCAGCAAGAGAGGGAACAATGTCCTGGGCAAGAGCCATCAGTTGCTGTCCTTTGATCTGAGTGGAGAGGCAAACCCTCTGGAAATACATCAAGGACTCACATGGTGGAGAAACCTCCAAGCCTCTGGAGGATTCCAGATCCCCCAGTCTGCCAGCTGCTGAACAGCTGCAGAGGTAAAGCTTGTCACTGCAGGCAAGAGTGATGAGGTGGCCCCAAAACCTTACCTGCATGGCACACAGCCAGCTCCTGAGACTGCTGCTTCAGAGGTGGACTTGGGAGAGACCCCGGGTCTGTCCCCTGTGTGTGGCTGAGGGTCTGTACACGTTACCATGCTACACAAAGAAACAGGTATATAGATAAAAATAGAAAATAAACATATATTTTTTATATAAGGGCATCTGGAAAATATGACACGCAAGGGACCGATCACGTTATGAGTTTCTTATATTACCTTGGCTGTTATATTATGCAAGAGAGGCAGAGTGTCCTCACATTATTGTTGTAATTACAGAGTATTGTGCTTTTAATTTGCACAGTTCCTTCCTCAGCACTGTCTGATACAAATAGATGGTAACAGACTGGGTATTGTGACTTATTAAATGAAGTATTACTTACTCACCATATGCCTCAGAGCCAGAGCAGTAAGCAAGGCTGCTTTGTCCGAGGTGTCCCTCCCTGCACACACAACCAAAGAGTTCATATTTGATCTCTCTTTGCCTCCCGAGGTCTCACCTCAGTTTGGACTTACTGCTTCCTCTCCCGTTTGCCCCCTATTCCCAGCTCCCTCTGTATTTGAAGGATTCTGGAAAAAAGAAAAGTGTGTTCTGCCTTCTGCATTACCTCTTGCATTTGTATGAAGTGGATGCTCTGGTCTGTTTTAAATTTCCACTATTCTATAGTGCTTTTGAGTCCAAGGTGCTAAATATAGATCTAACCCATAATAGCCAGCCTTTTTCTCATTTCTGTCTTACGATGTTATTTTCTGCTTTTATCATTTAAGCCTAATGGATTTACATTATTAGGAGCTCTCCAGTATGTACAACGTGGTTATGAACAAGACGAGGGTCTCAAAAAAGTTTCCAGGAACATTTGTCTGAATAAAAACATCAAAATAGAGACTTTTTGCTGGCTCTGCAGGAAGAGGGCTGACGCAGTGCAGGACAGCGCCTTCCCTCTCCCCTTCTTACTGCAAACCTGTGCATGCCCTCTGGGCAGGGTGAACGCATCCAGCACTCTGCCTAGAAAAACGGCACTCTGGAGAAAAATCAGCAGACAGAATGAAAAGCTCTGGCTCAGGCATCTCCTGTTGGCAGACTCCAACCCAAATTACTTCTGTATAAGCCAGTACATCTGTAGTCAGAGCAAACTATTCCTCTTTCTTCCTATTCCTCACACAGTCATGCCCGAAAAACAGAAGTCAGGAAAATGTTTGGGGAAACTATTAAGGAGCATGAAAGGAAAGGAGTATCCAGACAAATATGGAGCCATTTGAGACAAATATGAAATCATGTGCAATAAACAGCTTGGATTTATAAGGGCTAAAGCAAGCCAAGCACAAGTGATGTGTTTTTGGGACAGAACAGCCCAAGCCAGCCAAGGAGAGGAACGTGGTGGATATAAAGGACCTGGCCCACGGGAGATACAAGGACTACTTGACACAATTCTAGAGCCATACCTGTGCTTTACCAAGCCTAATTGACACCAGTGACCCAAGCCAGTAGCTGGTGAGGAGTGGAATATTCAGGAGCCTTGGTCATGTCACTTCATCTCTCTCAAAGTATCTTTGTCCCTGGCTATACAAGAGGGATTTGAGGGAGGGCCTCTGTGCGATCAGGGATTGAGCTTGTTGATTCCCTGTTGAGCTTCATTGGGGTTAGGGTATCTTTGTGCAAGAGTTCAAGCAGCACGTCTGAAGACCCACTGCAAGGTATGGACATTGACAACTAACCTCCATAGAAGAAATAAAGGTTGGGCCCTACGTGAATGCCCTGGGCACAGTGAAGTGAACTGCTCTTTACTTTAAGAAGCTCACCATATTTACCTTGAAGTGTTATCCAAAAAGGGGCTGAGAAGCATGGTAGCATGGCACAGAAGTCAATGTTTGAATATTTCTTGTTTTCAGGTGCCTCTCAAGGGCAATATATAATGGTTTTGTGAAAGGCAGGTCCTTACTCCTGGTCAAGGTCCTTCCAGTGGTTCACTTTGCATTACTGATAGGTCACCTCAGGTCAGCTTTGTTAAGAACAAGCTAGTTTTCTCTGAAACTTCAGGTATAGCTATGAGGATTGTTCACTCTAGGCATTGCTCCTGGAAGGCACTAAGGATGATATACCAAGCCTGGCAGCCCTACAAACCCTTCCAGCACTGAGCCGGGACTTTGTGCCTCTTGAAATATGACATCATGTTCCTAAGCCATGCTCAACTGTGGCAGAAGGAGACTGCGAGGAAGCTATCTGGCTTACTCACACTCTGCTGCTGGAAACATTGATGCTCATGGTGCTGTCCGGAAGACCGGAGGAAAATCTGCTGCTGCTGGAACTCACAGTGTCTCCATAGGTCAAGCTCGCCACCAGCAGAAGAGATGGCCCATGAACAGTGCAGGGCTAACTATTATACCCATCCAGAGAGTGGACTGTGCAAAGCAGGACCAAGCTGGCCCCAGCTGCATCCTGGCGAAATTAAAAATGTATGCAGAACGTGTATTTATGTTGAGTGTGCTGATGACCATGTACATCACTGGGTGGGGAAGCTCAGATATAACAAGTCCAGTTAGGCCTAATTTTTCCTAGCAAGAAGTGCCAGAGCACACTGATGAACACGGCCAAAAGTGCTGCAATCTGGTGAAAAGGGGTTCTTCTACATTGCACCAGACTGTCCTGGAACCATTTAGTCCTCTCCTTCTGTGTCCTGCTTCTGCAGTTTTGTGCTGTTCCTAGTATGGCAAAAATTAATCACATGTATTCAGAGACAAATCATTTGAAATGCATTCAGAGCAGTGCAGGGGCTGGCAGTTAACAAAAGAAAACAAAACAAACAAAAAAGTAAAAGGAAAAGGCAGAAGATGTGGTGAGAACATGGCCAAGAAACTAAAATGTTATGAAGTTCTATGGGTAACTGTATACAGTGGCTGGAGCCAGACTATGTCCTCCAGACCAGCACTCCAAACTCCAGTGTCTAGAGCCCACAGGGGCGAGCATGCCTAGAGGGAGGTCCCCTACAGAATGGGGACCAAATGTTGTGTCAACCACAGCTCTCCTGAGAGCCCTCTGCTCAGACAAGGTAGCCTCAAACCAGGTGGAAGCTGCGTGAGTATTTGTAAACTGAAAATGCTCAGGATATGAGCCTGAACAGTCTCATGTTTATTCATACCACAAATTATGGACACAGTCTTTAATACTTTTTTGGCCTGGTCCAGCTTGCAGTCTTCCAGGCAGTGTCTAACACACTTAGCAGATGGTTAACACACTCCCAGCAGTGGTCTGGGCTTAAAAGAGCTCAACCTCAGGAACACTCGAATCTGTCTCGTATCATCCCAACCACTAAAACCTGACTGACAAAGACCTAAATAAAACCATCTTCTAGCTCTTCTTGCCTTACCCTCCTCCTGGCTAATAATGCCTCTTTTGAGGCTAGCTATGAATTATCTGCCAGAGGAAAATCCTTAAAATCTGTATGCTGAAGTAGCCGGCCTTATGTTCTCCATTAGGCAGAATTTATTCCTCCCATGTCCAACATTATACTGGCAGGAGTTGGATTAGACTTGTATTTCTCAGCTAAACAATGACTAAAGGAAGCTTGATAGCCATCTACAAGTATTTGATGGGTGTAAACTCCAGTGAGGAAGAGGAATTGTTTCGTGTGGTTAAAGGACTTTTATGGCCAAGAGCGATTAGATTAAATTGAACAAAGCAAAGCATAAACTGAATACCTTTGTAATACCTAGCAGGCTGTAAGGGCAGCTCCCGAGGGATGCGGCAGGAGCAGTGATGTCTGGGTCAGCTGAAACACCGTCGCAGGGAGCAGAGCAGCATTTACGTTACTGACTCTGGAACCCTGGCCCACAAACAGCATGTCTGCTCTCCCCACCGCACCCACAGCCACGTTGCCTGGCACCTGCGAGTGCACACCCAGCCCAATAAGGAGGGAAAAAGGGTGTCAGGGTGGTTCAACCCCTGCCTGTACCTGATTTTTCCCCTTAGTCTGGTGGTGTAACACATTACCCTAAACAATACATTTTCCTGCTGCAGACAGTGGTTCTGATCTCTGGACTGTTAAGGGAGAAGTTATGCTTATACTTTATGTAATGAGCCATGAGTAAGCTTTCCTTAGTACTGCAGAAGGCTGAGTCTTGAACCCCAGTTATCTTAAGCTTGCTACTGACCTTGGGTTATTGAATACGTACAGTGATGCCATAAGCATTCCCTTCAGGTTACACTTTTGTTGGCTGTCAGGTTGTGGTATGGGAGAGGGACTTTTTCAAGGGCATGTAGTGATAGGACAAGGATGAATGGCTTTAAACTGACAGAGGAGAAATTTCAATTAGACAATAGGAAAAAGTTCTTTACTATGAGGGTGGTGTGGCACTGGCACAGGTTGCCCAGAGATGCTGTGTCTGCCTCATTCCTGGTGGTGTTCAAGGCCAGACTGGACACTGCTTGGAGCAACCTGCGCTAGCGGAAGGTGTCCCTGCCCATGGCAGGGGGTTGGAACTGGATGGACTTTAAGGTCCCTTCCAAACCTAACTATTCTGTGATTATGCGATTGTGTGATGACTGACTCTGTACCAGAAGGGAAACAGAGTGCATGGCTGCTCTGAAAATATACTGGTGGCTCCTTATTCACTAAAGAGAAGAATGAGCTCACTCTCTCACACGGGTGAAGTAGCATGTCCCATAATCCCAGCTGCATCTATGTAAACCTACTTGCCCTTTTCATCTGTAAACCAGAGAGTGTGCAATCCTACCTGACAGGGGTTTCTGATGGAGAACATGAGCTGACTTGAGCACTGAGAACAGGTGTCTGTGGCTCAAGTCTGCTGCATCTTTCAAAATCCTGTGGCCTCTCAGGGAAAAAGAAATAAGGGGATATGTGGTGTTTGATGAGTCAGGATGTGTTCCCCTGGCATTCCTATTTCTCTGCCTAATTACACAGACACAGTAGCAAAGATATGAGATAAGCCAGGTAAGGTTTGTTGTGGACGTCCCTGTCGTCTAGGAGACAAGAGCTTTATTTACCTGGCATGACTTGTAGGCAAGGGTAGGACAAGGTATCACCTGTTTTCAAAACAGCATATTGCTTTCAAATTGCAGGTTCTGTGCTGAAACATGGCTTATCTCCTCCTTTAATTGGTGTGGTTGTTGGCGTATCATTAAATCCCACTTAGCACAAGTGTGAGAAGCCTGCTGTTAAAGGCTGTCAGCAGAAAGGCAAAGAGGGCTTAAGCATCCTCCCATGGCGCTTTCAAAGAAGGTCATGATCTGTTCATAAAAGATCAGGAAGGGAGATTGGAGTTCAAAAGCCTTAAAAAGCAGACCATGCTTAGTAGAGCATCATCTCAAGTTTTCTTTGACTTTTCAAATGTTTTGTGTACCCCTCTCTGCTGTCTCTCTTCTATTTCTCCTCAGAAGAGATTTGTTTATTTTTGCATTTATTGAGACTCCTCTCTTTATATAGAGGCAGAGCTAATAGACATCTGTGTATGTGGGAGCGCCAAGCAGTTTTATCACTGCCTCCCCTGTGTGTCCACCATGTAAATGCTGACACTGCCTGGCTAGATGTGAACATTATGCTTCAGAGCAGGCATGGCACTATTGCTGAGTCCCTGTAGTGTTTATACATTCTCCCTCCCAACCTGTCTGACTGCAAATAGCTCAGCTAATAACATACTTTCTGGTTTTTAATCGTGGGCACAGAATACCAATCTTTGTGGCTTCATTAAAAATGGCATGCTAGTAAGGATGCCATTTTACACAGGATAGTTTCCCATGTTAGCCCAGAATTTTCTTCATGTAAAGGCTGGCAGGTGGTCATGCTTTTGATGATGTTTAGAAAAGATTAATTCTCATTCCCAGATTGTCATAATCAGTGGGCCCTTGATGAATCCATGTTAAACCTGTGCTACAAGAAGCTACAACTCCTGCCAGCCTAGGCTGGCCTGAAAACCAGGGGTGTTTATCTCTGCATGAAAACCTATTCTATGAAGATAGATGAGAAAGTTGGGGCTGTTCAGCCTGGAGAAGAGAAGGCTGTGTGGAGATCTCATAGCAGCCTCTCAGTATCTGAAGGGGGCCTATAGGGATGCTGGGGAGGGACTCCTCATTAGGGACTGTGGAGATAGGACAAGGGGTAATGGGTTCAAACTTAAACAGGGGAAGTTTAGATTGGATATGAGGAAGAAATTCTTTAGTGTAAGGGTGGTGAGGCACTGGAATGGGCTGCCCAGGGAAGTTGTGAATGCTCCATCGGTGGCAGTGTTCAAGGCCAGGTTGAACAGAGCCTTGGGTGGCATGGTTTAGTGGTAGGTGTCCCTGCCCATGGCAGGGGGGCTGGAACTAGATGATGTTAAGGTCCTTTCCAACCCTAACTGTTCTATGAGTCTATGATTCTACTGGGATTTTCAGCCTTGGCTTTGCAAACTCAGGAGATTCAGAGTTCATGAAGTGGAACTGAAGAACAGCTGAGTACCAACCTGAGCAACTCTAAGCACTGGAGAAGGCTCAATTGTACCTCAAAAGCCATTGAAGTCTCTTTAACAATAGTGCTCTTTTTACAATTTAAGTTATTGTGCCCTCCTTTGTGTATTTTGTGGGGTACAACGCTAGGTATCCAACATTTCCTAACACATGAACTCTGAGAGAGTCAGAAATCAAGAGTAGACAACTAGGGTCTTCAGTGTTGGTCTTTATATGCTATAGATAGTGTCCACAGTATTGACAGCATCTTGACAGATATAGCCCTTGTAAATTATGGTGTTTTTTTCAAAAGCACTTGTTGCAGGCTGCTCCATGCATCACCTTCTCCTCAAACTGAGTCACAGGAGTGTCTTCTCTTTTTCTTGCTGTTGTATCCTCATGTAGAAGAGCAGGATGCAGCCAAAGAGGCAGTTTTACTGGGCCAAAAGTCCAACAGGTGGTTTTAGCATTTAATTAGACTTTCATTTCAAGAGTACATCACCTATAAGGTATCTGGGGGCATGCCTACCAGAATTGCCACCTGGCCATTTCCCAACTGTGGAGCACACCCTATAGCAGTCACCTGTAATGACCTTTCTGGGCAGATCTGAGCTTGTCCTGCTTGAGCAAGCAGCAGAAGCGCTGCAGGAGCATGGCTTGGGAATCCCCAGTTTCTGCAGAATGGCCTTGTTGGCGTGATGTCAGGGTAGCTCTCTGCCTGTGCTAATAAAACTAACCACAGGCCAGGATTTATGAGTTCAGGCCCTGTCACAGAGTCACAGAGAACCTTTCTATCCAGATTCAAATTAGTGACTCTGGTTGCATCTCAGCTGTGCCAATTCAGGTGTCTTCACAGAGCTCCTGTGAAGTGGACATGGTGTATCTTGGAGTTTTTAATGCCTGAATCCACCTTGCAGTCCTTAGGGAAGAAAGTACCTTGTTTCCATTTTGAAAGAGAAGAGGGTCAGGTTCAAAAATGTCCCCCAAAGCACATCCACAAAACCCTAGGCAACATGCCAACGCCTAAGCCAAACTAACTCCCCTCCTTGCTTTAAACACTATTTATTTGGTTTACCTAACGATGTAACCTGCATGAGTCATCCCAGGCACTCCTCTTTTCCCAGGGCAGGGACTCCCCTGCTATCACGCAGCTCCTCCCCAGCTTGGTTGCTGTCTCTCAGCAGCTCTGTCAGCCTTCTCTTCTCATCCAGAGAGCAGTTTGCATATCAGGAAGGCATCGCCCCCAAATTCAGACTGTGGTGCTTAGGGATAGAGACATGTTCCTGGGGTGCTGCTGGACCAAAAGCTGGTTTCCTCCCCATGGGGTGCAGAGCTCAAAGGAGATAGGCAGACTATGAGTTACCTCTTCTTTCTGGCTGATGGAGGCTTCACGCATCCTATCCAATCTTGGAGTACTACGTCCAACTCAGGAGCGTTGGACCTGTTGGAGAGAGTCCAAAGGAGGGACACAAAAATGATCACAGGGCAAGAGCACCTCTCCTATGGAAATAGGTTGAGAGAGTTGGGCTTGTTCAGCCAGGAGAAGGCTCAGGGGAGAGCTTATTGTGGCTTTTCAGTTCTTAAAAGGGGCCTATAAGAAAGATGGGGAGAGGCTTTTTAGCAGGGACTGTTGTGATAGAATGAGGGGTAATGGTTTTAAACTAAAAGATGGGAGATTCAGACTGGATGTGAGGAGAAAATTCTTTACAGGTGGTGAAACACTGGCTCATGCTGCTCAAAGAGATGGTGGATACACCATCCCTGGAGACACTCAAGGCCAGGCTGGATGTGGTTCTGGGCAACCTGATCTAGTTGAAGATGTCCCTGCTTATTGCAGGGGAATTGAATCAGATGATCTTTGAGGGTCCCTTCCAACCCAAACTATTCTGTATTCTATTATTAGGCTTTGCTCTTCTCTGCGTCAGGAATTGTAAGCAGTCATGCTGCACAGCGAGTAGCCCTGTTACTGGTTTTCTTTAAGTGGCTGTTTTGATTGCCTCAGTACAAGAGAGACAACTGTAAAGTGAAGGAGATTCAGAGACTAAAAATAATAAAAAGCAAAATGCTGTTGGAAATATCTGTAAAGCAGCAATTTAGAGCCCGGATATTAGCGTGCTGGGACAGACCTCCAGTGAAACAGAAAGAACTTAACTTGTTAAATATCTCTGAAGCAGGCATGTAAAAAGTATTATTGTCTGTATGTAGATAGCCTGTGTAAACAGCCTTTTCCACTTGGGGCTATGTCTTCTGTAATTATGTATTATTTGCAAGAAGAAATCAGAGTGTGAGGAGTGAATATGTTCCAAATATGTCCAAACGCTGACCAAGCAAACGCTGTGATTTTAGCTCATTTCAGGGAGAGGAGAACAAGCCCATTCATTCTGTTTATTCTCTTTGAGCTCTTTGCAACAATTGTACTTTTCACTGGAAGTGACTCACCTGGCTAAGAAGATAAGAAACCCAGAAGAACAAAAATATAGTGCTGGAAACTATTCTCTGAATTTGAGGGTTACAGTCCCTCTGAAACTGTAATCATATTCAGACCCTTCAGGCTTCCCTAATTACTGAGAGGAAGGGCTATCATTCTTCTCTAAATGTGGTGTCAGCATTTGTTAGGAGCAACCAGCACAAAATTATCTGCAAACCTTCTCTTGACCTATAAACCTGCAATTTGATATGCCTCACCCAATTTTTATTCTGTAACAAGTGATTTTTTTTCATATATTGTTATAGTGGAGACTCTTTAATCTACCAGGCAACATGTAATAGATCCCATGGCTGGAGGCTGAAGCTAGCTATGTTTCAGCTAGCAATAAGGTGCACATCTTAACAGTGACTAATTAAGCACTGAAGTAACTCCTGAGGGGATATGATGAATTCTTCACTTCTTGAAGTCTTCAAACTTTGTCTTTCCAAGCCTCATGCTACACCTGAAATACAAACTGTGGTCTTGGTACAGGGATTACAAGGAAGTGCAGTGTTACGGTGTTTCTTACTGTTGATGAGAAGACGTTTTCCACATCAAAACTCACATTTTTTCTTTTTTCTTTTTATTGCACATAATTAAATTCATTCCTTCTTCCAGTGTTAACCAGTCTACTTCAGTGGAAATCAAGAGGCAACCACCAACTTATACCAGCAAATAAAGCCAAGCTTTTGAAAACACGTATCAGCTACATTTGCAGATGCCTACTGGGGTGCGGGGTTGCATTTTCAGTCACACTGCAGCCTGTTCCTCATTTTTTAGCAATGGCTTTCTTTTGCTGTCAATCCTTCCATCTCAGGAACAATACATTGCTATTGAAATGTTTAATGAGTCACTTCTAAATATCCCACAGGAACAACAGGACATTTATCTCATGCTGCAGAGCTGTATTTTAAAAATAACTGTGTAAGAAAAGAAAAAGCAAAGAACAAGGCAAAAAAAACCCAACTGTTTTCTCCTCCCTGCTTTACAGAAGACTTTCTTTCTGCCTTTCCTTTTTCATTTCTCATTCACTCTTCACCCGCGGGGTTATGTTGAGGTGGCTACGAGGACGCCCAAGCTGAGACTCTCTGTTTGCATTCTTCAGTCAGTTTGGGTTGGCTCCTATCCCCTGTGTGGGCTTGGCAATGTGAAAAAGTGACCTTGTGGCAAACTTGGGTGTGACCTTATAAAACAGCAACAGCTCCCGGCATGACTGCTGGGTGTCCTACTCTTACCCCATGGAAAATGTGAGGCAGCTTATCCCATGTCCACCGAAAAACTGTTTTACGTTTATCTTTGGGTGGGAGTGTGAGTCTACAGAGTTATCGCAGCTTGGCTAATGCACAGAGTTGCCACATCCTGGCTGTCCTGCTGGAAGCTCTTGAAGCTCTTCTTGCTTTGCTGATGGCGTTTTGCTGGAGCCAGATCTTTGCCATAAACATTAGTGCTTCTGTGACTGCAGGACCACAGCAGCCCCATGCATTTCTGCTGCTGCCATGGCTTTCCGACTTCCTTGCTCTACCTCCTCCTTCAGCTCTGAAGAGGCAAAAGGAGCTTGGAGCTGCTCTTCAAAATTTTATCATAACCTGATGCTGATGCTACTCAAAATATGTAAGAAGTAGTTAAGAAGGTAACTGTTGGGCGCTGCAGCTCTTCGCACCATGAGCACAGCTATCAGAAGGGTGTAGGTGCGTGGATTCAAACATCTCAGTTTTGGGATCAAAACAAAGCGCTGTTTTCCTAAGGATGACATTCAGTGTAAGGATGATGAGACCTGAGTCAGAGGTTCTTGCAAGTGTCCTGACACACCAAGGAAAATTACAGAGCCTGCAGCACTGAATGTGAGCCAGACACAGCTCTGCATAACCCTGGGTGCTCCTCTGAACTGGGAGATGCTTTTGTTACTTGGGTCTGCGTGTGCAAGGAGTGGACCCAAACCAGCACAAAGCATTGGCCTATATTGACAGTTAATTGTGGGCCCAAGCCTCCTTGCAGGACTGGATTCACCCTCTGTTTGCACCACCAACAGCTAAGCCACTCCAGCCTGAGCACCACAGCTCTGCAATGGTGGCGCTGGCTGTTCAACACACTCTGCACAGGTCAGGTGAGGCTGGCCATACGTCTTTGGCATAGAGACCTTCCAAGCTTGGAAAGATAGGTTGGGGGTGAGGGAGGAAGATGTATATACTTCTGACAAACCAGGATAATTGAGGACCTACCATGTTAGGCCATATTGAGGACTAATAACCGCGTTGTCTGGTTCTATTTGTTATCAGTGAGAAACTTTACTTTTCCTCTGCTATACGAGGTGTTAAGTGTAATACATACATGTTTGCCTTACTAGTGCTGAAATAGTTATGTTATTGGGGGTTTTCATTCAGGCTCTGGTGCTCCTGACAGCCTGTGGTTGTGACACAAATGCCAGAGCAGGCTGCCCCACATCGATATTCCACACAAAGAGTTGCTTTGACCTGCTCCTTCCCACTCCCCAATGTACCCATGTGCACTGCTTCACTACTTGTTGGAGCAGAGGAATGGAGATAGACCAGCTGTGAAATACACCTGCCCTCCATCTGCAGCACTGCTTGATTACATGCCTTTAACTTGGCAATATAGACTAGTTATGCTGTAATAGAAATACATTTCTCTCCCCTACCCACGGCTCTGGATCAATCAGCAGCTTGAAACAGCAGGAGGGAAATGAAGTAGTAATGTAGGGTGAAAAATAAAGAGTGCTTTCAGCCAACTAAACACCACTAGGACATACTGGCCCACTCAGTGGGCCTACAGCTGCATTGGGCCGTGACCAAATCTATTAACAGGCCACGCAGAGCTCTTTGTAGTCCTAAGAGCAATGCTCTTCAGATGTTTGAGCTCTTGTTCCTACTCTGTAACTTCAATAACTCCATTGTGGTGCCTTGTTACAGTAGCTGACTCATCAGAAATGGTGAAAAGTCTTACTCTAGTCTCCTCAGACTAAAAGACAGAAATCCTGCTCTTTATTCCTAGAATGAGGAGACTATAAGAAAGAAATAATGCTGAGACTGTAAACTCAGCCCTCATGTGGACAGGAGGTTGCCGCTAGAGCATCTGTCTTGCTCCAGGCTTGATGATGGACACGAGGGGAAAGGATTGGGATGGAAGGAACACAGTTTGGTTTGTTGTTTCTGTGGAACAGGACCTGCTGCATCCCAGGCCCAAGCGATCAGGCTCTTACATGCTTGCAGCTAGACTAAGTGTGCCCCAGACCCTGTGGACCATCACACTCACCATGTTATCCCACAGACTGTCATTTTAGGATCATATACCTTCTGCAAAGCAGCATGCGCACCTACACAAGAAACCGTATCTCTAGACCCTGTCTATAACTCTTTGGTGACAAGCAGGCACGTCTAAAGTACAAGTTATTTAATTTTAAATACATTTAAACTTAAGGAAGATGATTTCTACCTCTCACCCAAGAGAAACAGTATAGGGGAACAGGGCAGATCAGATGTTTAGCAGGTTTAGAGACACTAACCTTGAACACCAGGGTGCTTGGGACCCGTTACTCTGTTAAGACATCCGTAACAACCTTGGGCTGCTCCAGTCCCTTTCCCCCGCTGGTCGGCAGCTGGAATCAAAAGTGAGTGCTGCAGCTCTGTGATTAATTCTCATCTTCCCCATGACTGAGGAAGGGACTTGAGGCCCCTGGGGACAGTGGCTGTTTACTGCAGGACACAGCCCTGGGGGACTGGAGTCTGGTGAATGTCTGCAGTGCTGTCTGAAACTCAGGGGTGAAACTGTGCTCGGTGGGAAAGAGCAGCAGCTCTGCGGGAGAGAAATGCTCGAGGGAGAGGGTGTACCCGGCGAGCAGCGGAGGAAGCATGTGTGAGGCAGCAGCTGCGGAAACAGGCAGCAGGGAGGTGGTAAGTGCTTGGGAACCAGCGCTGGAAATGAGAAAAGGCAAAACATGGTGGTGGAAGGAGGGGTGAAATGAGGGCTGCCAGTGGAAACGGCCTGGGGACAGTCAGTCCTGCATGGGGGCAGGGGCACTCTGGTTCGCACTGTCAGCCAGCGCACCACTGCAGGTTGGGAAAGCATGAGTGCAGCCACGGGGTTTGGGGGGGGCACATCTCCCACTCAGAGCGGGGCTGCCGCCTCAGCCGCTGCGGGCTTGGCTGTATCAATGCAGTTATTTAAGCGAATTACCCAAGCCAGGAGCTGAGTCACCCCAGAGCTTTTCACACCTTGCAAGGTCTCCTCTCAGCCCACCAGCAGTGGCAGAGCAGGCTGGCTGGAACACTGCACTGCAGGCTTGACAGCCCTACGTGAGGCTCCTTCCCCCAGTCAATGGAGCAGCCGGGGGAGCAGCCTACCTACGGTCACTCAGCCCATCGAAAAGCAGAGCCACCTTCCCAAGGTGCATGTTCCTCTCCTCTGACTGTAGGAAGAGCCTAAAGCGAAGACAGCCTTTTGTTTTGGAATCTCAGCCAAAAAGGTCAAAGTTTGAGATGATGAATCTAGATGTCCACGTAGATACAGGGTATGTACAGCAAAGTTAGCATTGTGTAGCAGAGTGAGAGTAGGTGAGTCATCTTGGAGATCACCAGAGCTGACAATGTGGCCTGCACAATAAGCACCACTTCTTGTGTAATTCGAAATGCATATGACGTGGGAGCTGGCGTGTTGGCTCTGTGTACTGCACATTTCAGTTGTCTGGAACAGCTAGCTCTTGGTATTAGTTTTAAGATAAAGCTAGTGTGAAGTAGTGAATGACAAAATATTGCTGGAAAATGATCAAGCTCTTAAACAAGCACTGAGAAGCACATGTTAAAAATTCCTTCAGTGTATTAATTCTACATTACAGTTTAGAGATAAGCAGATTTTCCAGGAACCCAAATAAGCCAGCATCCAGAGTCTTACTCATAAGGTGTATCTGAAAGAAAGTCAGCAATACTTAACATTTGCCTGCTATTCACCACTTCTTAGTGGGTGAAAAGCTTGATAATTTTTGTTCCCAGGGCTAGACATACTATTTTAGCACATTCTGTTGAGTTTTTCTGGTAAATACAACACAGGTATACTCTAAACATTTGGACTGCAAAAATATTTCTGAAGGCAGCAGCAAGGCTGCCTAATGCCAAGTCAAAATGGGACTTCAAGGCAAGTTTTTTGTCCTCTCTCTCCTCTCCTTGAAGCTGACAATGCCAGCAAACAGCACATTCCCGGCATGGTGTTCTCTCTGGTCTGTCCCCTGTGTTTCCTCACACAGATGAATTCCCAAGGCAAAAGAAGGGCAAAGCCTGCATCAGGGAACCTGTGCCTTTCCCAACCAAAGCCCCACAACAGCAGTCACACCTCCATCCCCATGAGCAGGCATCTCTGTCCCACTAGGTGACCCGTGAAGGGTCTTTCAGACCCAATAACTGATGCAAATGGATGTGCATGGCCCAAAAACATGCTTCCTCCTGCCACATGACCTAATACAGTGGTGGATACCTCAGCTTCATTCTAGAAGCTAGCAGCGCAGGGGGATTGGAAGTACTTAAACCTACATGTGTGATTAATGACATGTATGACAGTAGGTGGGTGAGAAGAACATAATGAAGTAAGCAGCAAGCCTGGAAATACCATGGAAAAAATATGGGGAGTGGAGTGTAGTGGAGGATTTCAGTTTGTCGTGTTTCACTTCTGTACCACATTCTCCTCACTCCTTTTCTTCACTTACTTATTAATTGCTGGGATAACACAAGTGAGAAAGAACATCCAGACCTATCTAGTCTGGTTTTCAGGATACATAGCACTGTGTTTTTTAAGTAAAACAACTGTAACAGCTTTAATGCAGAGAGCATCACAGGAAAATGTTTTATGTTGTGGATTCATTTTCCTATTGGGACCTATATTAATAATACCTATGTCCAATTGTTAGTGGATTCTTCTTCCAATGAATGCTTTGTTTAAACCTATATTGAAAACTTATTTTTACAATGGCTTTCTTCTGTTTAATAGGATTTGACATGTTGGCCCTGGTGTAGCATGCAAGTTGCTTATATAAAGCCCTCAAATACATTTCTGAATGGTGCTATATAAATACTGCAAGCACAGAATTTTACTATTTTATTGTGCAACTATAGCAGGCTTCCTGTTCTATACCATAATACAATTTGTTATTTTTCCAGCACACACATTAGCCTGCATTCAACTTCTGCACAAGGTAGAAGAACTCAAATTAAATTTACAAGCACACCTGAGCAAAGCTAGTTAGCTCTGGCCAGATCATGTTTCCATGATTAAATAATGCTGGCTATTATAGCACATTGCAAGAAAATGCAGCTATAAATCCCTGTCTCAGTTTATTTCCAATGCTTCATTGTACCATAGAAACTCTGCTGTACTTCCTAGTAAGCAATAGGCTAGACGTGGGACTGAGTCACCCTGAGCAGATGTGTTAGATGCTAACTCTGAGAAGATAAGAGTAACAATGCTGCTCTCCCATGAGTTTTCCCCTCAAGGACCTTCCCATGCTGCACAAACAATAAATCGATCTTCACTACATCCCACCGCAGAGTTTATTAACTGAGGAAATTGGTTCCCAGAAAGATTCAGCAGTTTGCTCAAGGCCAGAGAGTAGATCCGCAGCACGGAGAAAGAGCTGGGGGATTGTGCTGGAGACCATCTTTTATTGCTGTTTAATGTTTAACATTAACATTTAACACAGTGTGCTGAAGGCACGACAGCACTAGGTGTTCACATTGTCAGAAGTGGATGGACACCAGTTTTGGAGAGTAAAAGACAACATGCCTACAGCAAAGCAAGTCCTTGCTGAGCGTGTTGGTCACCCTGGGGACTCACTGAGATAGTAGGTCCCTTTGGGGGTGAGGGACCACCTCCTGCCTGCTTGTGGGGCTGTTTTAGGATGGGGATGAGAGGTTTGTGGCTCCACTGCTATCCCCATTGGGACAAGTTGCTGGGTCTCTCAGGGGTCTAGGAGGAGCTCTCGGGGTCCATGTGTACCCAACTTAGAGAGCAGAGCCATCTCTTAGAGAGGTGTTTGTCCTGCAGTCATCCAAGTCACACTGCAGCTTGCAGATAGCTTTCCTTTTGGTGGAAACAAGGGTGACAGGGCTATACTATAGCAGTTGCTGATGCATACCCAGCTCTGAGCTGTCTACAAGACATGGCCAGGACATATGTTTGGGGACACCAGGGCAGCTCAACCCTGTCTCAAGTTCCCGGTTTTTACAGTTAGCTCTGACAGTTTTGCATTTTATTAAGATTTCTTGTTTTCCAGTCATTTACAGTTTTGCCAGGATTTGACCATTGGAGTAAATTTTTCCAATCCAGGTGTTTGCCTCAGGCTGAATTATCTCAGATGGAGGTTGGGGGGCAGAATTTCATTTATAGCTCTTTCTCATGACCAGGACTCAGGCTGAGGGAAAAGGCTATCTGAAAAATGTTGTGACTTACCCTTTGAAACTTTCCAGTGCTCTGTGGAAGAAAAGATAGTTGTGTAAGGGAAAGGAAAACAGAGCAGAGAAGGAACTGGGCTATATGGGGACAACTCAGGTTGATAGCTATTGTGGGGAGAGGGGTGGAGGACCTGGATGGAGTGAACCAGCACAGGCAGTCTGCCATGGCTAAAACTGGGAGGATGAGCTCAAAACCCACAGGTCTTATAGAATGGGATGGAACTGCTGAGCTTGGCAAAAGTTTACCGTGGGACAAGTCCTAAGGGGTGAGGCAGAAGTTGGTTAGGACAACGGTAAACCATTTAAAGTTACCCAAGAGAAGACACTAGTCCATATCCTGGACTGGGTCTGTCCCTACATTTCCCAGTACATTGATGTCAGTGCTTTTGTGTGAAACCACTGCTGACAGCATGTTTCCTCTCTCACATACTGTTAGAGCAGGCTCTCACCCTACAGGTGTGGTCCTTCAGCTACCTCGGCAGATCTTAACACCGTGATGTTTACCTTACTGATAAGTCATGTGGATGTCATGCAACCTTACTTCACTCCCTTTAATTTTGCTTTTAATTGCATTTTGGGTTTCTTCATGTATCCAAAATCCTTTAGTCTCATGCTGTGCACTAAAAGGACATGTCTCAGCTTGCAAGCACCTATTCAATATGTTATTTTCCAGTATATTCCTGATTTATACTATGCTCTTTGAATCCTGGAATTTATCTTCCTTATGGGACTTTCTATGGTGCTCCCAACTGCAGTACAAGAGTTCCCCAAATGTTTGTTGCTTCATTTTAGCAAAACTTCTTTCTGATGAGGTATCATGATATTGTCATTTGGCAAATGGGCAGCTAAGTCAGCACTGCAGCTGCCCAGTTTAAATCCACTGGGACTTGATTTTTCAGAGCTCTTACTATAGGATATGATGCTGTGAATTACCAAAGCATCGCTCTTCCTGACTCAGATGAAGCTGAGAGCTCAGCACTTCTGCAAACCAAACCGCTGGGCTTGGAATTCAGGCACCTATAAAGTAAAAAGACACAATTAGAGCCCATCTATGAAAAGCTTGGCTGAACAATGTTTCCAAGCCCTCTGGAACAACGGAAGGGATAGGATCCAAGGATGTAATTTTGTACTTTCTTTTCCCCACAGTCCCATTCCTCATTTACTTCTAGCTTTTGTAATAACGTGAAGTAGAGACGCTGCCATGGCCACAGAGGAGGTCTAATTTGGGTGCTGCAGGAAGGGGCTGTGTGGAAAAACACTGTCTGATCAGACAGTACAAACCATGTATGCATAATGCATGTATGCATGGGAGATGAATTAAGGTAGCAAAAGTAATTTTAAATTAACATTTTCTAACATTTGTGTGCTTGTTCTGCCAAGATTATTAGTATTCCTCCAAAGTGGGTCTCTGATTTGTTTTGGAATAAAGTGTAGTTATTCTAATTCTGTGTAGGAAATAGCCAGCTCTATCTTTCTTGCAAAGTATTTTTTCAATTGGTAGGGTGCCCTTCTCTTGACATTCCTCATCAAGTTGTGTTCAGTGTTTGAAGATGATAAATGTGCATCAAGCTCAGCATTTCTACCACCACCTACCTGCTTTGGCTCTTGTTTCATTAGAATTTCAGCAATGTGTTGGTTCATGGCAGATAACCTCCTCTCCCTCTCTGGAGCGCCTGTGAGTGTGTGTGTAGGGGGTGAGTGAATGGGTGCATTTCTCATCTCCTCAGCATTTATTACATTCCTCTTTCTCTATCTCCTCTGCAGCAATAAATCAATGCTACTTGTTATTGTCTACTCCTTGGGCAGTGTTTCAGGGGCAGAAGCAGACTTTCCTGGCTATAATATTGTAGGTTTTATCAGAAGCTAAAATAGAAGTAAAAAGCTGAAGTAAATCAAAGACTAATTCTTGCAGATTCTGAGAGGAAGGACCCTCTCGTGGTCATAGTAACTACATCACCTGTCAAGACAGGCATGCGTTGCCCCATGCAGGCTGCAGTTACAAGCACCAGCCCTGTGCTGCCTGCACAGGCAGGAATGGGGAGTGTGTCAGTGGGGTGATGTTTCTGCTTCCAACATGGGAAGTTAAATGTAAAGTTTCTGGTGCTACTGACTTTCCTGTCTGCAGGCATCCTCAGGGCTGGGATGCTGGATGCGCCTTTCCTGTATATGTGCTGAGATGGGTGTGCACTCTTCTGCAGAGGGTTAATAGCAAGTGAAGCCCTAAAGATAGGTTGTGGATGGAGTAAAATGCAGCCCAATTATTGCTTACCCTGACGAGAGCAGAGAAACATACACTGGTGCCTGTGGAGAAACTGTAGATGTGGTACTTAGGGACATGGCTTAGTGGTGGACTTGGCAGTGCTAAGTTAACTCTTGGACTTGATGATCTTAAAGGTCCTTTCCAACATAAATGATTCTGAGATTCTATGATTCTAAATGAAGAGCAACAAGACAGTGGGTCTGTGGCTTGTAGCAACTCCCCAGAGCAACTTTGCCCAGAAGGCCTCTGCCTTCTTGTTTGTTGCCTGCTTTCTAATCACAACAGACGTTTTTCCTCCACACAGGCTTCCTGATTTTCTACAGGAAAAAAAGGCCTTCCCACATACCTGGCCCAACAAGAAGGGATTATATGTTCCTGCTCTCCACTAAGAACACTGAAGAGATGGTCTGGAGAAATAGTGAGAGGACAAAGTGATGCAGTGGAGGAGAGGATGAGAATGCAAATGGGAGCCTTCTGGAACAGAGGTGTTTTGCTGATCCAAGCCCAGAAGCACAAAAAAATACCTGACACACGTGCTTAGGCATCCAGGACCAAATTAAACAAGCAGGTTTAAAGCTGGGGTTGCATCTAGGTTTTTTTCATCCTTAACCCCTTCCAGTGTTATCTAGGGTAACTCACCTGGGAACCTTCATGCTGAAGTTACTGAAGGATATTTGCAGGCAGATTCTCAAAGTCTGAAGTGCAACAAAAGGCCCACTGACATATTAGCATGGTTTTTTTGTGGCTTTGTAGACATAACTTTTGTTTTCTTTCTGCAGTGGCAAAAGGGAGAGCTCTCGGAGGTCCCCCCAAGCAAGATATGTACTTTATCAACTCAGTGTGTCAGCAACAGCACTGGTAAAAGCATGCACACACATGCACCTCTTTCTCTATGCCTTCCCTAAACTTTGCCTAGTTTTTCTTATTAAAATGGCTGCCTCGAGCTACCGATGAACATGAGCCTGTAACATGAGATGTGCAGGGTATAAAAAATCCACCAACTTTTATTCAAGCTTGGATTCCTTCTCCTGCTCTGATTTTCACTGTTTGTTATTGGAAGGCTTTCCCTGCTCCCTACCCTTATTTTCAGGGGGCCATACATAGGTCATACTGCATTTTTTTGGCCCTGCAGAGAATATGATGTGCTTGCATCAGGCAGCATTTGGGTATAGCCCTCTGCCATTTTGCCGACTGTGAGGGCAACCACACAGCTCTTGCAGTGGAGAGGCAAGCCTGACATGCAGAGATGATCCATCTCTTTGATGCGGCTTTTTGAGGCTCCAAAATATGTGTGATGTCAAGCAGATAAAAAGGTATTACATGTGGAAAGGGGAAGGGTTTGTATCTGTTTGCTTGTTTGCTCTTCTTTCCTAAATGTAGGAAAGTTTTTTAGGAAAGTTGACTTGTGTGCGTGGACTTGTGTTGTGATAGACATCACATGGGTTTACAAATACAGCACAGCCTTTGAGAGAGAGCTCTGGTTCAAGAGCTCTCCTTGCCCCATGTTGGGGAGCAGGTTGGGAAAGGGAGAACCTGGTATAGAAATGGGGGCAGAGTAGCTTGGGAACAACTGGCTTTAGCTTTGGGTTTTGAGGAAGCTGTGGCCACTGCTCAGAAGGTGAGGCCCTTGTAGCGCAGCTCTGACCTCCTCTGCCTGCTGCATCTGGGGGTCTCCACGTATCCACATCCCTGAAACTCACCTGGTTTGGGGAGCTGGTGGTTTCTCTTCCCCCAGGCACTGCACTGTAGTTTGGCTTATCTCTGGCTGAAGGAACCACTGAGACAAATGGCTGTTTAAGACAGAGTGAATTATCCATAGCCTTGTCTTTCCAAGTCCCATTTTTCCACAACTCTCTCACTTGCTGATTATAATTGCCCTTTAATTGCTTGTACAATTTCAATTACCTAACTAGTAAGCTATACAGTAGCTGCCAAAAGTATCTGTTAAGTTCTCTCCTTTTTTTTTTTTGTTATTGAGTTTAAATAATTCTACAACTGTGATTGCCATAGTCCTGAGAGAGAGGTGAGTTCAGTCAACAAATGGACTTTCTCTGTGTACTGTCTGCTTACTCTGGGCACAAGTTCACCAGTTTGCTCTGTAGAGATTGTTATTTAGATCTGGTAATGCTGACCAAACATCCTTAATGTGGACAGAAGGATTTCATGGTTTATGCAGTCAAATGCTGTAGGGATATCCAGCAGTGTGAAAGCAGGCAACAGCCAAGATCAAATCATTCATCACTGTCACTAGTGCCGTTTCCATTTTACATGCCAGCTAGATGCTGAACTGGAAGAAGTCCAGGATCTTTGCAGGGTTGAGATGGAGACAGGACCAGCCCTTCTCAAGGGCTTTAATCATGTTCAAGGAGAGAGAAATCAGATAATGGGTTACAGTGAGAGAATTTCCTCACATAAAGCAGCAATATAATAATAATACTAAGCTTTAGGTGGAGTTTAAATGTCTCTTCTGGAAGAAAGCATGAATGATCTCTGTGAGGCTGTTTTGACTTCTTTATTTTTCCTGGACAAAATTGAAAGGGGCAACTGCAATGGAGATTTTCATTGGAGGCTTCCCATACTTCTTTTGTGTAGAAGGGTTGAATTGGGAGGCAGAGAGTACTGACTGACTGGTCAATGAGGAGCCTGTATGGAGCCTTCTTTCCTGAAATGTCATATGGGTAGAGATAGTTTTCTCCAAGGAGCAAGCTGACAGTTATGGGTAATAGAGATGTTCAAGGCTGACAAGATGGCTCCCAGTAAGAAAGCATTAAGAAATCCTGTGACTGAACCTATGTGGATGGCTTTCAGAATTAATAGACTTAGAACAAGATATATGACTGCGACATGTTTTAAACCATCAGGAATCTGGGTTTAGGGTAGCTGTTCTGTTTTGCTTTCATGTTTGTTTTCTTTAAGGGGTATACATTCTCATTGCTTAGTAAATACTAAATTACATATCTTAAATAGGGCATGGCTCTTTTAAACTACATTTTGTTCTTTTTGTAAATGTTAATCAGAAGCATACGAGTTTAACTAGAGGATTCACAGCATGAGAGGCTCCTGATTTAAACAGTCATGTAGCATAATGTGTTTATTTGGAAATGTAACTTTTATCATTTTTATTAGATCAGGAATTTTTATTATTCAGTTTGTGTCAGATTCTATTCCCACAGAAACGATAATTAAATGAAAAGTGAAAAGAACAGAATTCCTAAAATATGTTTATCTTAAAACGATGCATTTGTGAAAATGAGGCAACTGAACTGATCTGCTTGTCTGGGTTTTCAAGATTCTGGATGAATATAGCTCATCCTCTCACCCCAGAGACTAGAAGACGGAAAAAAGTTCTCCTGGTTCTCCAACTCCTAAATATACTCTCAGCCGGAAGTGAATAAGATATTGAACTGAACTCCATTCCTGTCAAATACCCATGGTCAGTATCTGGGCTGCATATTAACTGTGCAATGGATGTAAAGCCTGAGCTGGCTTAGTGCAGTGTGGTTTATCAGTTTGGGTACAGTGATATGTGAAGACAGCATTTGGATTTTAAGGTCAGGGGGGTGTATACTTGTGTTTGAACAGTGCGGAGCCTAAGCTAATAAACTCTGTGAGGCCCAGTGTGGCTTCATACAGAGATGCCCAAGTGTCCCATGCCATACGCTCCAGGGTGTACTCTCTTCTGGAGGGCACATTCTGGTAGCATCTTTCATTGTTGTCATTGTTATTGTTATTATTATTGTGTTTCAGAACATCCTCACTGCAGTACACAGATAATGTGGAGGACACTTGAGCTGAACAAACAGAGCAAACAGTTTTGCTTCAAAAGCCTGTTGGGCACGCCCATAGATTCTGCTTAGTCAATGACTTTGATAAATGCAGTGTTCTTCGCTTTTCCTCAAAACTTAGTAACTGAAGTTAGAATGCTTAATACAAAAAATATTCTTTTGCTATAACTCAAATTATTCCATTAAATGTAACAATATTATGCTACCACTTTAGATAGGCTCATTTTTTTAAATAAGCTAAATTCTAATTTGAAGGAAGAAAGATTTCCACTTGCATTATTTTCCCTTTTTTCAACAAGCAGGATCTGCATTTGCAGGAATTCCTGAAAGGCATGCTTTTTTATTTTTATGTTTTTTCTATTTTTATGTTTTCCGTAACTTCTGTCCATGTTTTGTGCAACTGACAACTTTTATTCTTCTGGCTTCTTTGGTTTTAGGTTAGTATGAAAACCATGGAATTCCAATGCTGGGATCTACATAGAGACTAGGAAAAATAAAAGGAGTAATAAAAAATTTCAGTATCAGACCTTTCCATGCTTGCCCCCTAAAAGACCATGTGTTCATCACTAGAAACCATTTCTTCTCTAATGATCCTTTCCTGGAGCGAACATCTGACTACGTGATCTGTCTCTCTCCTTCCTTCCCTTCAGTGGCTAGAGGTTGTAGGGATGGTCAGAAATACTGCAAGCATCAAAGACTCCAGCTTCCCTCAGGAAATTGAAAAAGCAAACCTATCCAAACATTCTGAACTCTCTTTAAAGTCTTGCAGAAGTAATGGAAGGTCTGAGGTAGTTTCTTAACCTATCTGAATCAGGACTGCCATCCTTGACATAAATCAAGAAAGGAAAAATTCAGCCTTCTGCTAATTCAGATAGAACTTCGATGATAATTAAACTGGAGAGATTAAAGTGGTACAAATGAAATAACAGAAACTATAATTAATGAAGATGTAAATGGGATTGCATTATGCAGGGCCCCTGCATATGGTTCAAATTCGGTACTTCCTCTGTATCTGATAGAGTTCTTCCAGCAAGAATACATCTGAGGAGCCGCTACTGCACCCAGCATGAAAGCATGGAGCAAAAAACCTCATCCTGCAGGGTCTGTTCACCACTCTTTCTCCCATGGTGACTCTTTGTAGTTTCATTTGTGCTTTCAGTTAAACACAGAATTTGCTCTTATAAGCAGACTTCTCTATCATTCATGGTATGAGCTTCAAGGCCAGCACTGGCAGGTCACCTTGTTTGGGTACTTGTTGAAATTATGTACTCCATGAGGTCACTTAAGTTGCTCACCCGTAGATACCAAGAGCCATCTGAGATGCCATGAGATAGCTGAGGTACCCAGGCTGGGCTGACAGATACGGCAGAACATCTATAGCAGGCACATGTCCACCTGGAGAGGCAGCTGGAGGCTGACCATACTATTGCAGGATAACTCCAATGTCCAGTGAGTTGGAAACAGTAGCATATACTTGGTGTCTACAGGTTAGCCAGGTGTGTAAGCATCTAACATAGTCAACTGAAATCTCGGTCAGTGCAGTCAGCAGTGACTGAAGAGCTATTCTGGGAACCAAATGCTGAGGTACAACTCAGTTCCTTAAACATAGGTATCAATTTTCTTTCAATATCCTCCTATATTTGATGTATTCACAAGGACTGGCAGATGAGATTTGACCTAATGGGAGATTAGTAGCCTCCAGAAGGAATAGCTAGGCATCAGGTAGGTTAGAAAGGCAACCAGAACCTATGTTTTGCAAACAAATCTAAAGAGGGGCACATGCTCTGTGGACTGAACAACAGCTGATTCAGGTTTAAAACCAGCCCAGCTGCAAACACGTCAAACTTGGCTCTTCCTGTGTTAGCTATGATGAGGTTTCAGTGCATGGCACGAATGAAAAGCATGTGAGTCTTAATGCTTGTGAGTTAACATGTTGCCAAGTTCATTCTTCACTGTGTGGACAGAAGCTACAATTCCCAATTAGCCTATGCCAACTGTTGATCAATAGGCTGGCCTTGCAAGAGCTCTGAGTAAGCAGTGTGTATCATGTGAACACAAACATGGCAGGAATTGGGCCAGATACGAACCCCACTGAAATGGCAAATTTGTGTCTAGGTATTAATCTGTCTTTAATTTCACTATTTCCATTGGACGTAATTATTACCATTGGCATAAACAGTGAGTTATCTCCCTTGCTCAAGCCTTCAATAAGTCTGACTTTTTCATGTCTACTCTTAATTGTTGCCAGGGTTCCCTGTAGTAGCATAAGCCTGTTTAATATTACATGGTATGAGAAAATTAAATGATCAGTATCAGGTTAAGATCACTTAGTTGCTCTTTCTTTGCCTTTGTAATTGCTGGTGTGACGGAGAAATAATTACTATACTGAGTTTATTGCCATTCTTATTGTCCTCTATTGGTGGTTTTGTTCAGCTACGACATGTCTGATTTAAATTGTCTATAATATTGTTGTCTTGGAAGGAAATAGAAAAGAAAGGCAAAGGGAAAGGAAGTAGGAGAAACTAAAGGCTGATCTAAGATTAACATAATGTTTACTCTGGCTCTTGGCAAGGTCTGTTTGTAAAAGGAGACTCCCAAAGCAAAAATCATCTAAAGTGGATTTGTTTGAAGTGACACTATCAACTTGAATATCACACTTCAGGATTTTATTTTTTTTTACTCCATGTTGTTATAAGTAACGCCCGAACCAATTATATCCCACTAATGTGATTGGAACACCTCAGATTATTACAGCTGACAGACTAGAGAAAAAGTACTTCTCTGTATTTTTGGCTTGTTTTTATTGCAGTTGATAGCACTCGGTCCATGATTACCAACTCATATGGAAAGCTTACACACAAAAAGTGCCATGTAAATTTGGGCCATGCCCAAGTCTTCTGTGGTTTCTTATTGAAGTGAAAGAATCAACAGCTGATTTTTTTATTTTTTCAATTTCATCACTTCCCTATCTGTGCATTAGGGCTCTTTCCAGCTGTTTATATAGCTTTTTGATAGAGAAACATGAGAGAAAAAGAACACCGTCAATGGGTTTAGAAACAAGATTTTTAAAACTAGCAGGGAAAGTAGAAAACCAGAAATCCCCATCAGTCCTCTGCAGGGAGTAGGTACCCTCAGGGTCCTTGCCTTCAGCCACACAGAGACAAGCCAGTCCCTAATGAAAAGATGCCAACTCCATCCAGAAGCCAGTGGGAGTGGGCTGATAAAGAGATCCCTTTAACTGAGATACTTACAAGTCATTGGTGTCAGCGTTAAGAGATCCCAGGAGAAGGAGAGAAACATAACCGGTTACTCACTGCCTTTGTTTAGCTGCCTTTGGAGGTTTCAAGAGACCTGAATACAAAGACACTGTGGCACATGCCAGCTGTTGACTCTATCAAATAATAAAGCAATCCCAGTGGGTATTAAGAAGCGTGGAATCATTCTAATGAGTCTGGCAAAATCTCATTAGGATGAACAGCAGGTGATGACAAAATATTTGCTCTGTATGCAAATGAGTTGTTTCCTTCTCCATCTACACGTGGTTGCATGAGTGCTCAGAATAGGAGCTGGTAGGTAATTACTGGCTGGAGTAAAGCACTGCATCAGGTGGTTGTATTTCAAATGCATCAGTGTCAAAAACGGGAAAAATCCTGGAAAAGGGCTGTGCTTTTAAGGTGAGAGCCCTCTTCTATCACCAAACTCTCAGCCTCCTTCCTGCGCAACAGTTTTGCTGAGCATCCAGGCAATCCAGCTGTCTTTCTCTTCTAAGCAAGGGCATATGGGCTGCAGGTTGTCAAAACTTCTCCAAGAGCTGTGAGCATAGAAAGCAGGATGGAAGGTGGAGGGGGGTGGGAGGTGTGCTGTATAATGAAAACAAGAGAAAACATGGCAGTTCCTGTTGTCAGAGGCAGGTTGCCTGCACAGACCGGTGTCTGATCTGTCCTTCTAGTTCAGAACAGCTCTACTAATCAAACAGGAAATATCCAGCTGCGGGCTCAGATACTGCTGTTTGTATAGTAAAATCACTGCTTTGCCCCCTTCTGCTGCCTGAGCATCAGGCTGTGTAGCCCCTGATATTGTTCAGATCCTGAAGGTGTTTTTTGGCGTTGCATGCTTCCATTCTCTCCAGTGTATCATTAATAACGCTTCATATTTTTGTTTTTAATCATGTTGGTGTTTGTTTATTTCTGCAGGCCTGTTCCTGCTCCTCATATATGTCAGAGGCAAAATTCTTGCATGGAAGAGATTAAAGTCCCCCAAGAGCCCCATTCTTCTGTGTGTGCTGGAGGAGAGGAGGGCAGGGGAGTTAAGTCAAAGGACATTCTAGATTAAATAACCCGCACCAGGTAAACACAAGTGTTCCTGCAGATCTTCTCTCCAGTGCCTGGCAGTCAAATACCTCCACTATACTTTCCCCATGTAATTGTGGTCTGCTCTCATAAAAGGAGTCAGGAATGCATTTGAAGCTTCCCTTCTAAAAACACCCCTAGGATCCCCAGGGCCATGCCAAATTGCCAACTCTGAAAGGCAAAGGACTATGTGTATGATGACCCTGTACTCCCACCATGTTCATTGGCTTTTATCTGGAGACGGTTTGCTACAGGCTCTCCATCAGAGAGTGAGTTTAGTAAGCTGATTATGAGAGGGAGCTGTTTGCTTTCTTGCTAATGTCCAACACGGATGGGCTGGAACAATACTACCGAGCACAAATTTCCTCCCTCACCATCCAGCAACCTGCAGCCCAAATCTTATGAGTGTCAAGGAAAGGGAATCAGTCCCATAAATTTTTCCCTCCACAAACAGAAAAAAATAATATCATTAGATACAGCTTTGTTTTCCAAGCATGTTAAAATGAGTTATTTTCTGATTTTCATAATAGTGATTACTTTAGATTATTAATAATGCTATTAAATGCTAATAATATTAGGGGCTTTTTAGTCCATGGATCTTTATCAGAAGTGCTTTTCAACCAAGCGCTTTGCCAGGTAAAGTCAATATCATAATTTCTTTCTTCATAAGTCTGGGAAGTCTTGAAAGGTCGCCATATAGGTCAGTGAGGCAACTGAGAAGCCATGCCTAGTTCTGATTCCTGGATCAACACCTTCTGAGTACAGGGGCACTGTGGCTCGCTTCATCGTTGCTGTGGACTGAGACTTAAAGAGCTGTGAAAGCTCCTTCTGTGGCTGGAGGTTTTTAAGAATAAACTGGATAAATATCACCTGAGGTAGTGTGGAGTGTGTTTGACTCTCTGAGCATGAGGACTTGCAACATAATCCCTTGAGATCCAGACCTCCAGCCTAGGATTTGACGGCTGATATATCCTACATGGTATGCGTCTTAAATTTAATAATTGTGTTAAATTGATGTCTGTAGTCAAAGTGCTGCCAAAATGACAGTGGGCCAAGAATTACAGCAAGCTTTCAAATGCAGGCTCGGCAGGGTTTGCAGGGCAGCATCGCTTGTTCTCATGGCTGGGTTACGCACTCCAAGGTAGCATGTTCCAACTCAAAATGACAGCATCGCACAGGGCCTGCAGCCTTTTGGTTCTGCTTAGCAGGTCTTGCTGACCAGCAAAAACTGATGGAAATCCCAAGCTCTCAAAAAAAGGCAGCAGCTCCTAAGCAACTTATTTTAAGGTATTTTTTCTTTTTTTTTTTCTTTTTTTTTTTTTTTTTTGCTGCTCAATTAACAAAACTATCTGAGTGCTTATTTAGTGAGACTGATTGCAATAAGAAAACTGTGGACAGCAATTGCAATGACTCATTTAAGCTAGAAATGTCATCTGATCTTAGTGGTGTCCAGTATCTGCTGACCAATGGTCATGTACTTGGTGATCGCAGATACATGTTGCACTGAAAAAAGCCCTGTGGACCTCTCCCAAATGTGTAATGGATAAGAATGCGCCAGGTTTGGTTCCCTCTACCCAAAATAGCCCTCCACCACTCCCAACAGCCTTTGTGTTTTCATCCTCATGCTCTATCAGCAAACGCCCAGGCATGCAATGTAGGTTTGCAGGCATTCTGTAAAGATATCACTTAGGTGACTGGGGCACAGCCATCAGGGTATCTTGCAGACTTCCTACCAAAAAAGACACCAAGCACAAACAGGTGCTTCTCTCAAGGTCACAGGAAGGCCACACGGGCTTCAGAGTTGATACAAAACCAAGCAGTACAGACAGTAGAGCACAAGCCCTAAGCACTATGGGCAGGAGTCAGTATATGCTGCTTGGCCTTGGTAGTGGTCCTTGCCTTCTCTTTTTTAGGAGCAGAACTGTGGTATGATGGTGACTATGAGGACATCTTACTCATGCAGAGGCATCTAGTGCTATCTAAGATACCAAAACATAACCTCTATGGCTTTCATCTGTTCCTTCCAAAGGGAAGTTGCACATAAGACCTCTGTAGTATCTGGCAGGCTGCAGAGATTTCTTGGGTACCTTAGAGATATGAAATGGCACTAGAAATCCGTGTTTAAAGAACAAGACCCCCTGGAGGTCTGTGCTGCAAGGTGGTCCAGTTGCTCAAGCTCTCATTTGAGTTTTTGCAGCCTGAACTGAGCTCTATGCTTTTGTTGCTGGGTAAGCTGCAGTTAACGGCAACAAGCACATATCCCCTGCAGTCTCAGAGGTGTCTGTAGAGCAGACCTTCCCTGAACAAGTGATAAATACCTCTGGCTAGTCTTGTTGCTCCTCTAGGCCAATAGTAGCGCTGCTCACCTGCAAAGTCATTTGAGACTTAAAGTATTGTTAACACACTGGTCAAATTAAAAAGAGACTGTAGGTGGGCATCACTCAGTCCTTAGTTTGGAAAAAATAGAGAGGTCCTACGCATTCATATGTCTTTCTGCTCGTAAAAAGTATTCTTGTTAAAGCCTCAGCCTCTCACCTCTGAGCCTCTAGAGCACTTCACTTTTCTGTTTGTTTTCCTCCAGTCCCAGCCACAGCTTGCAGCTTCTTGACCTGCTGTTCTCATCCATATCTGCCCTTTCCAACATATCTTCAGCTCATGTCTCTGTTAAAATCTACTTTTGCTGTACCACCCCCTCCCAAAACTCTGTAACTTTATTATTCCATTCAATTCCTACTATTTCTGTCCACCCCCTCCAACTGTGATTGCCCCAGACCCTCAAAGTTAGACTTTTCATATGTTCTGCAGCCCCCTGACATCCATCCCTCTATCTCCACACTGTACTTCTACTTGAAGGACTCCACTTTTCTCTCCCCTTGGCCAAAGTAGACAAGTGTCACTTTTCCCCTTTACCTGGTTTTCCTAGAAATAGAAATCTACCTGGCCAGGTCTACTGCAAAAGAGGACATGTCTGGGTAAAAAGAGATGGCCTTTCTCTGGGATTGAGGATCATGGAATCTCAGAATAGTTTGGGCTGATAGGGACCTTAAAGATCATCTCATTCCAGTCCCCTTGCCACAGGAAGGGACACCTTCCACTAGACCAGGTTGCTCAAAGCCGTGTCCATCCTGGCGTGCACACTGCCGGGGATGGGGCAGACACAGCTTCTCTGGGCAACCTGTGCCAGTGCCACAATGCCCTCATAAGGAAAAATATTTTTCCTAATGCCTAATCTAAATCTCCCCTCTTTCAGCTTAAAGCCAGTTAGTGCTATATCAAGATTTATTTGTCATTGTGTGTTTAGATAAGCTCTAGGATATCTGGACTGTGTTGGAGCATCTCCAGTCACATTTCTGTGGACAAATTGCACTGTTGTCACCCACCTGGTGTCTTTTGGTAGCAAACTGTAGGTCACTTGTCACTCCAGAGTAGGCAAGAAAAAGATCTTTAGAAGAGAGCAGCAGCTGAAGGGATGAACACAAGAACAGGGTTTTTTAACCTTCTTTTTTTCTGCCACCTCTCATCATTATACTGAGTTTGCTCTTGAAAAGCCTGACTGACAAATGTCCTTTCACTTTTACTTTAAGTAGCTCAGAAGGCAGATCATTCTTCTTTCCTGTTTTTCTCCTTTCTCTTCCTCTTTGCATAATAAATCAAAGTGGTAACCACGGGCTTACGTAAGTATTTTTGTGGACTCTGGAACCAAGATTCATCCTGTCTTTCAGCCTGTGCTGAGGCACTTAAGTCAGTAGTCTAATTGCTTTTAAATCCCCCCACTAATCAGTGGAAGAGGACAAGTACTTTTGGGAGCTCTGGGAGCACTTTATTTTGGGCTGAAACACCTTTAGATATGTTGATATCATTCTTCTCCCAGACCCAAATCTACCTGAGGCCAAACATACAAGATGCATTTTGCTGCCTGGTGCTCCCC
>JAOEHY010017785.1:0-11823 GCA_025447955.1 Psilopsiagon aurifrons | reverse complement strand
CAGCCCCAACTTTCTCATCCTATCTTCATACAGGAGGTGCTCCAGTCCCCTGATCATCCTCGTGACCCTCCTCTGGATTTGTTCCAATAGTTTCATGTCCTTTTTATGTCGAGGACAAAAGAACTGCACACAATACTCCAAGTGAGGTCTCACGAGAGCAGAGTAGAGGGGCAGGAAATGTTCAACTAAAACTGCTGAGAGATACTTGCAAAAAGTTGTTCTGAAAAAAATCAGTGCCTTATGTCTGTACTATCACACTTAATATCAGAGAGAAAAAAACCCAAGATATACATCAGTGAGATGATAAGAAAAGTTAAAACTTTCTCTAAATTCTGTGAAAGGTACAGACCCAACAAAGAACATATTTTCCCCACTCTAGATTGCCTTTAAAGTTTTGTAGTTTTTTAAAAGTAATTTCTAAGCTAGTCAGTTTGGCTTTTCCCCTTCTGTAAAAAACAGTATGCAACAGTGTACTTTGTATCTTTAAATCACTTTCTTTATTTTTTGGTATCAGAGGTCAAATTTTATGTTCCTTCCAAGAGATACTATTACAACAATTGTATTTTGTGGTACAATAATGCAGATGTCCTTATCACCGTTTGCTCTCAAAGGACTGTCACTATACACAGTGATAGCTCCACACTCACTCCCTGAGTTCCTTAGAAGTAATAGACTAACTCTGCACTGATGAAATCAAGGGGAAACCAGCAGTGATAATTTTGGTCTGTTACCTTTAATACCTCAAAAATTTTTCTCCATCTTCTACGTTCCTAAAGAGTTACAGCTGCTCTCTGCTGTTTACATAACACCAGTAAATTTTGTGAAGTCCCTTTAAAGGTCGTATCATTAGATAAGAAAGACTAAACCTCGGTTATCTAATTCTACTTTCTGATTTGGTGTATCTTTTTGGATGACTTACCTGGCATCATAAAGTGTAAAAGGACTCGAAGTGCTTCCAGCTGTACAGAGAGTGATTTTTCATGTTTCCTCATGGCTTTTACAACTTCTGATCCAGCTACTGTCATTATATCCAGATGAGGGAAGCTGAAAATATCATTTGTAAAACCAATAAAAAGAATGCATTTCTAAGTTTTACATTTATTTCCTTCCTTAACACTGTGGGATAATTCTTCAGAACACTGTAAAACTGGTCTGAACTGCTAAATATATATTAAACTATGGTGCTTTCCTTTGACATGGCAAACATACTATTTTCATGAATTGTGAGATACTTGGAGAATAAACAGAAAAATATCAAACAGGTTCTAATCTTGAAGTAAAAAAAAACCCCATCTCAACATCTTCAGCATTCCAAGACCACTACTTAATTTTTAAGGTTATGTTTTCATTTTAGAATACTTTCTATTCCGATGAACATGCTCATGGAAGTTTTGAGATTTTCTTCTGTCTAAAATTAAATTATTCATAAGAAATCTGTGACTGTATCTTGAATCTGTGATTTTTTCACAGACAGCTTAGCATACATAAAAGTTTCAGGGAAGGCTGGGAAAACTTGGCAAGACACTTGGAATCATGTTCCCACCCTGTATACCAGTATTCATGAGTCACAAGTTTGATTTTCCAGTCACGTTCTGGAGCACTTTCAGAAGCAAACTGAAAAGTAATATTAACACAATGTTCTTTTAATAATCACAGCTAATATTGTGGGAAATTTCTTAGCTCTCGGTGAAATTCAGTGTGGCTAAGAGGAGGGGAGACCCCCTAGCAATAGTCTATTCAAACCTCACTGCTCAATAACCATGAAGTGAAGCACATATCCACTTGAGTGTTTGGCTGCAGGGCTTACAAAATCCAATGTCTTGAAGAGGTCTGTCAGCCTGTGGTCAATTTTAATATCAATGAAACAAACCTTCACTTTGGAAGTTGCCACGTGTTTTTAAGTATATTACCTTCCGTCAAAAACATGATTCAGAACTCTGCAGGCACTTTCAGCCACTTCAGGAGAATACGGATGTTTCCTCATTATATCCAGAATATTCATATGTATGCCTTTCGCCAGAAGTGTCTTCCTAATATTTACTACAAAACAAAAATGCAAGCATCCTATAAGTAAATCTTTCTCACTTTATGTGTAGTTCTAAAAACCAACAGAACTGCTAACTTTTTTCCTCCTCCTTTTGGTTTCTTTCCCCCACCAAACATACGTTATATAAGTACAAATTAGAATGGGAAACAGTTTGAACTGAAGCTGACTTGTGTTTGCATAGCTCAATCAAATGCATAATAATTCAAGAATGTCTAGCAAGTTTAAATACATCCGCTAATCTTACTTACATAAAGTTAGCTTCAGGGAAGAAGAATGTACAGCATTACTTCATTCTAGTTTCAAAAATGTTTATTTTTACAAAACTTTTCCTCTTAATTGCACTCTGTGATCATGTAGGAAAGCTAGAATTCAAAGTTGTGAAAAACCTCCTGACTTCAAACACAAGGCTTCAAAAATTAAATTTATTCACTCTATTTACTGTTAATTCTTTTTAAGAAAAAAACTGAATACACAAGTACATGTTGTAGCTATAACTGTAATCAATACAGCCCAGAACACTGCAAAAGTACTCCACATTATCATGGCAAATACCACCAATTCTTGACATTCCCAGTTCAGCGCATGCACTTCAAACGGCTAATAGAAGCAAATCTTGTGCCAGAGGGCTTTATTATGCTGCTTTAGGCTTACAAGGAAATGTAGTGATAGGACAAGGTGGAATGGCTTTAAACTGAAAGAGGGTAGATTTAGATTAGATATTAGGAAGAAATTCTTCACCATAAGGGTGGTGAGGCACTGGTATTGGCTGCCAAGAGAAGCTGTGGCTGCCTGTACCTGGCAGTGTTCAAGGCCAGGTTGGACAGGGCTTGGAGCAACCTGCCCTAGAGGCAGGTGTCCCTGCCCATGGTAGGGGGTTTGGAATTAGATGATCTTTATGGTCCCTTTCCAACTCAAACCATTCTACAGTTCTATGTTTGTCATTTCTGGTATAACCACATTCATTTAGGAGTTAAAAAAGAAACGGAAAGAAAAAAAAAGACAAAAATTTGCTTTAGATTTCCAAAGGGAAGCCCACTTGCGAGTAACATTTGATGAAAATACTGCATATAATATATGATAACAATATGCATACATTTATGAGATCTGTTTCTCAACAAATACATACTCATCTCATGAATAATTACAAAATCTTTTCTTTGTGAGGTTTCATGTACTGGGAAGGCTCAGCAACCTAGTGACAAAACAATGCTTTCTCACCTAGAGAACAGCAATTAACTGCTAATCTTTTTCTTCCTATTTAGCCAGTGGTTTTCAATGTGCAGTCTACAAACCACATGAGGTCCACAACCATTTCACAGGGTTCTGGGAAATACATATAATAAAAACAGGCCAACTCTCAGTAGGCTTAAATACTCCACCCAGGGGCCCACATTTCCACTGAAAAATTCTGAAGGGGTCTGCAAACTGAAATTGGAAATCATGTTAGGGACACAATCGGGACTAAAGCAATCTTGAAAACTGTTATGCACATGCTTAACTTTCTATGCATGATTTGATTCATTGAAGTCAACAAGACTGCTCAAATCCCCTGTGTTAAGCAAGAAAATGGTATTTGTCAGGCTGTAATCTTTATTTATGTGCTTTTCAACAAATGCTGCTCTTGAAATTCAAATATGTGATATTTAATCAAGCATACAAAGACAACACACTCTTTCAGGTCTCTTGCTCCAAAGAATTGCAATTGCAACACATAAACTGGCAAAGAGCTCTTTATTTCCACAGGCTTTCTTTGATACTAGTCAACAATAGCTTTTTCAAAGCAAGAAATAAACTTCCTACTAAAACCAACTGCATAATATTCTAAGCACAGGGAATACTGCATTCATACAACAGCACACTAAATAGTATTTAATATTACAGCAGTAACTTTCTGCTGAATTAGAAAGTAAAGATAATTAAATTCTCTTACCATTTTGTTGTGATAAAATGGCCAAGGTACTAGCAGCTGCCTGAAACACTTCCTTTGAAGAGGAGTGCATCAGCATGGAGAGCATCACTGATCTGTCTATTGGGAACCTTTCACAGAGAGAAACAAATCACTGCACATTGACAATATTACAGCGGTTATTTTCTAGTTGCAGTTTAGCTTCCTAAGAAGGCATTAAGTGACATCAGTAAATTTTCAGTGATGGTACTCAGCCTCTAATATGCTTCTAGAGCAAGAGCTGACAGAAAGCCCTTTGCAAACTGCATGTTAGTTTACTCTGAATCATGTTTTCCAAGTGACTTGAGGTTGAGGATGGAGTACATGACAGGCTCACTAAAATTTGAATGAGTAAAATTTTAAGCAACTCTGAAAAATAGTTTAGGTAAAATAGAAGTCTGCATCTTATCCACGCCTAGATTCTCCCTGATGAGGCAGCACCCCCTCTACTATGCTCTTCTGATTTGCTGGAAAATGAACACTGCTTTTCCATACTCCTTATGTACTAGATACCTCATACTCCTTATGTACTAGATACCTCAATCTTCTCTAATTTCTTACAGTTTTTAATCCTTCTCATCGCTGTTGCAACTGAAGAAGAAATTCCTTGCGAGCTGTAAAAATTAGTTCTACTAGACTGTGTTCTGACCCTTTGTTAAGACACCAGCAATTTCACTTGACTCAAGGTTAGCACACTTTTCAAGACAGAAACATTCCCAAGTGCTGTTGATCACCATTCATTCCATCATACATTAGGAAACACGAAAGAAAATAAAAATAATTGAAACATGAGACCCCACATGGCCTAATAGTAGACTTTCATTTTTTCCATTTGCCAAATTACAGTTCAAGGTATCAACACTGACTGATTATCTCCATCTCCAATCTTCTCATGAAGGTTGCGTTGATACAGAAACAGATTTTTCAAAGCCCAGCATGCAGCCTCCTAAATATAAACCAGAGGAGACAAAAGGATTAAGAAAATACGCCTGTAAAATATCAAAAACATATGGAAAAAATTTAAAAGGTTTCACTGTTTTTCAGTCCATGACAATGGTACAAGGCTCTTTACACAGGAATACAATAAGATGCGGACTGTCACAGTCTTTCTAGCTGGGACAGGAGTGAGTTACAAACATGTGCCATATTATTACTATTAGATTTGCATTTTCATATCTATTTTAGTCAGAGATGAATTCTTTGGTTGATGGGCCTATGTTTTGCTACTGCATATAGGGGAGCTACATAAACAACAAACTTTGGGTGGCCAAAGTTTCAGGTAACAAGCCTCATTGTAACCACATGCATTTAGTCCACAGGAGTAACTGAAACCAGCTGAGGTGAAGAAAGATGAGAAAGGCAAGGACGGTAGGATTCACTTTAAATCTAATCCAGTCCTTATGGCCTTGTTTTACCGAGGATATACAGAAGAAAATGACGTTGCTAAACATTTTATTTAACGTATAATGCAGTCTTTCCCTACCCCCATCATCCTGAAATTCTCACCAGCACATCTGTGTTTTTCCTGTGCAGTTCTAATGCTCTGTAACACGCTTCCAACCAGCAAAATTTTTCTTCTTCCTCCTCTTCTTTCCTTTCCTCTAAGTCTCGGTTTAAGAATATTGTTTCAGCTGAAATATAAAATATCTACAATAAATTCTTATTGTGAAAGCAAAACATTTATGTCTTAATTTTCCTATAGTCACAGAAAGTTAAGCCATGCTCACGCTGCCTGTGTGTGAAATTCAGCTGGAGGATCAGTCTCTTTTGGGATGGGAGAAGTCTTTTGACATCAACTCTCTGACGGATTTGAAAAATGTCTTTTAGATTATAAAGGGACTAAAAACTTTAATTATGCTGTAGTGGATTAGATACATAGAGATCAGTCAATGCTCAGCCTCTGAAAAGATCTGCACATCCTATTTTTTGTTGTGTATTTACATACAGAATACCATAGACATAAAATGTAACTGTGATTCCTTTGTATGCAACCATTTATCACAGAGCCATTTACACTCTGAAACAGTGCCATTAAAAAATGAAATGCAAATTGCAGAGAGATATCTGGCCCCACAGTCTGCAACAGAATTTCAAAGAAGTCATTTAATACCTGTGATTTTTCAGCATTTAAGAGTAAAAAAAAGTATCAACACTGACCATAACGTCTGAGGCTTCCCGGAGTTGTACTGATTTCTAATCTTTGCTATTCCACTGACTTCTGTATGGAACAATTACTCAAAGAGGATCAAATATCTAGCTTTTTTCCACTAGCTAATCAACTTCTGTTTCAAAATAATACCAGGAGTATACTCATGGAAAAGTTTAAGTCTTTTAATTGATTTCAGGACTCAAGTGCAAGCACTGATTTAGTGTTATCAACTGCAACAGTATGATGATTACTGTCATAAATGGCAAACACAGCATCAAATTAGTGTTATCTCTAGAGATTTGATGTTAAGTAGGGATTATCTAATATTTGCCTATGAAAAACCAGATTGCTCTGTTAAGACCTGTCAACATAACTTACAAGCTCTGAACACTGTGAAGATGTTGGGCATATGATATGAACACAGCCATGTCACAGTAAAGCAGCAAACTGTAAGCATGTAGGAAATCTAGCTCTGTGAAAGCTACCCTGCTCGACGCTTTCATGTTAAAGAAATTGAATTCAAAATGATTACAAGAAACTACCAGTATAAAAAAAAAAAAAAAAAAATTAACAAGTGGACAGATAAACAAAGCTATTTATGTGTTTAAGAAGAGATTTACTCACTTAGAAGAGCTAAACAACTGAGAGCTGCAGCTTGTAACTTTGCATTTTCAGGATATGTTTTAACAGCCTTCACAATGACTTCTGGAACCTTATGCAATACGAGGATATTGAAAAAATTTCCTGAAAATATATAAGACATTAAATGAATATAAACACATCTCTAGAGCTTTACATGCATTTAACATACCTTCCTCAGCACACAATGCTGAAACTTCGTAGCAAACATTAGATTTCTTATTGCAGGCCTTGACACAACAATGTTTTATTTATACAGAGAAGCGGTCAAGGATAAAAAAACATTGGTATCTAGGTTCTTTGTGGGCTTTTTTGTTTTACAAAAGGCTGAGGTTAAATGCAAAATGAAGTGCACACTGTCATCAAAATAAGAAAAATACAGTCAGTGTATCAATTACAGACTTCCTGCCAGGAAGCAAATACTTCCTGGTCTTGAATTCCTGCAATAATTTGTTTTATCCTATCAAACAACTGGTTTAACTGTGATTTATTCTCTGGTTTTGCCCTCCTCATTAAATAGATGAAGGTCAGCATTATGAATACAGAATGCATATATGCTGAAATAGTAGAAAGAACTACCCTTTAATAATAAATGCATTCAAAGCCTTATTTTTATTATAGGCTGTACAGTAATTTTATATCATAGGTTGAATATAAGGAATCTTGCAAAAACCTAGCAAATGAAAAAACTTTCCCATTTGTTGTAAAAACAAGTATCATGCATAAAATAATAGAGCAACACTCACTTTGAAAAACAGTTGGATAGCTATGGTTTCTATTTTGATATTTGGTCTTTTTAACTCTTGATTAGTAAAAATTAAAACCATACGAGCAATGTGAAAGGCTGGGTTCAAATCTGCATCAGTGTTTCTCAGACCCTTCAGACAAGGTATGAAATTAAAAATTCTCCCATATTTGAGCATCAAAAATATAATTACATACAGAAGAAAGGCTAACCTCATTTATTTCCCTCTGTTCTGGTCCTGAGTTCTATAGGTGCTGACTAGCTTCAGTGTCTAGACTTTTCATCAGAAGATAAGTAACTCTCCCAATATTTTATGATTTGGTTCAGTTAGACCAAGTTAATAGAATGCTTAACATCAGACTTTAAGGCAAGTCCTTTCCAGATGCATCATTCGAAAACCCTGGCCTTAACACCTATTACAAGTGTGACTGGAAAAAGGATTTTTCTTCTTACCCTGTCTGGAGTAGTGTTGTCACGTCTTATCAGCATTGCTGTTTCTTGCCATATTTCAACAGAAATGTTTTTGTTTAATTCTTGATTAGAATGTGTAAATATGTTACTTACAAAATTAATAGTCTTAGACTACGTGATAAGCAAGTATATTTGACTTACAGCTGGCAAAAAAGGTATCAGTCAGTTAAATTCTGATGACAGTCAAGTTCAGAATGGTCATTACTAGATTAGCAAGAACACATGACAGTGATTTTGGAAACCAGTAGATGCCGACTTTACCATTTCACTGTCAGTTAATGTGGGTTTAGGAAGACAGTGGCCATCACAATAATCTGAGAAGCCACACTGGCTGTATGGATATCCTCTAGATTATTTCCAAGAGCACCTAGCAATTTCACATCTGTTTAGCTAACTGTGTGGTGCTGTGGACACCTCTTCCCATAAAACTCCTGAAGTGGTTTCTTATTAAGATGAAAGACATTTGTTATGCTGAAAGAAGAATTGGATCTTGTGGCTGCTTTACTGCCACTGTTACGTGTTGGTCAGCATACATGACAAACGTGACTGACACCAGGCTGCACTTAGGTTGCACTTAGGACAAGATCAAGCCATGTTAACATGTCGCTGTGTACTGAAGAATGGGGTTGATTGAAGAATAGGGTTGTAAATGAGTAACCTCAAGGATGTTAGGCTTTGTTAGCAACTCTAGAGAAAAGGAAATTACTAAGATAAACTTTGCCAGAACCACCTGGTGGTTACTGATATGACAATGATCCTAAAACAAAGTGATGAAGAAATACCAGGGGTCCAAAAGCCCACTACCACATTTTTGTGTGCATATGGGAGGCATTCTCTAAAAGTATGATGTAATGTATGTAATCTAATGAACATGTATGTTTCATGACAATATAATCACAGTGTGGTTGATGCGTAGGAGGGACATGCTTGGAGGAGCTATTCCCTGTGTCTCCCGGCACCGCAATAAATAATACCTGCTTGTCAACTTGAAACTTTGTTGGCAAGTTCCTGGAGTTTTCTCCGAATCAGTCCCCACAAACGTGTGCTTTCCCTGCCTATCTGCAGTTAGCCTAGAAACCATTCCAGGGTAACATCGCCTCCTGCCAAAAACCTGCAAATCCCCCCTCAGTGACCACCATATTTTCTTGAAAGTTTTATTTGGCTTTCTGAAGAGGAACTGGAAGCTGCTCTGTGATGCAGTCTAGTTTGAGCTGTATTTTCTACAGTATCTGCATGAAGAAGTAGAAAGAAATAGTGAAAGGATGACTTGATTAAGGGGAGTTATGCACTGGCACCAACATCTGCAGTAGCTTCAGGCCACCACCTGCAAAAATTGGGAAGTTTAACTCATGAGAAAGACCTTGGCTAAGACCCTGATGAAGAAGAATCTGGCATGGAGTGATAGCTCCTCAGGCATCTACTCACAGTGTTTTTGTATGCAGTAGGGGGAAAACCATGTATTTTCATTTGAACAACCTATTATGTGGTCTTTGGCAACTGCTCAGATCAGCTTATTATAGTAGCAAGAGAGAGCAGAGAGCTGCTAGAAGGTACAATAAATCCCTTTTTGACACTGCCATCATTTCTCTTGATGGGACACTAGCCCGAGTAAACCCAGACAATCAAAGTACTTTTGCCCAAACCAAAAGGAGTCCAGGGACCAGTGGTTCTTTCACTTCTGCAGCATAGGGGACCCCAAGACAGGCACCATAGCTGGGGAGGAATGCAGCATATGTCTCTGAAGGTAAATGCACTAACAGGAGGAAAACCACAGTCTTGGAGAATACCTCCCATGTAATTCTACAGCACCAGTTGTTTCTTACACACACTCAGCATTGCCACTTCAAAAAAAAAAAAAAGAAATTAAGAAGGAATTTCCTTCCTTTCAATAGTAGCCCTATATAGAATGGGGTCTACTGATCTCCCATTCTCATATTCTGCTTCTCCCATTCTTTCGTCTCACTTTTTTTTTCCCCCCTAGTTTGGTCTTTTACAGTAGCTTCTGTCATTGTTACTAATGTTTAACACAGAAGGATACCATATTGACAGTGGCCAGTGCTACCTCAATATGTTTACATCATTAGAGACAAAGAGCTGCCTAGCTTTCTGAGGATTAGCTGGAATTGTAGTACTCATTGCCTATAATGCTTGCTGTCAGTTAATTCCAACTCTTACACAGTCACAGTAAGCTGATCATAAACAACTTTGTGAACTTACCCAATGTAAGCTTATGCAACAGACAGCAACTCACTTCCTGAACTGTTTCACTATCAGGGAAACTTTTCATCATTTCCACCACAACATTGTAGCAGCGAACATTTCCAGACATGAGCACTTCAACATTGCTGCCTAAAGAGTGAAACAGAAACAAAAACTGTTTAAGAAAAAAAAACCCCTCATGTTGACTGGATTCTAATTCAGACTTAATTTATTTAAAAACCTGGGCCTATGTTTCAGTTTCTGCCTTGTAACTTGAGAGGAAAGTGGCGTTTGTTTTTTCTTGGTATTGCCATGGAAGACTTTAATGATTACCATCACTTAGAAATAATTCATGAAGTTCACAGTCTTATACGAACACTCATGAATATGTTCCATTCTACACCAGGCCATGTAACAGAAACCTCCCCGAAACTATTCTTATGTAACTGTTTTCTTAGAACAAATGGTCTCATAAATATGAATTCAGTCTTATAAATGGTGTTTATAACGTGATTGCAATCAGGTAAACATTTTATCATATTTCTGTAATATTCCTGGGGAGATACAATTAAGAAACAATTTACTTTTTTTTAATAAATGTAATTTATTTGATTCAATCATGTTCAACCCAAAACATTCTATGACTCTATGGTTCTATGCTTTCCTAAGTTTTCCTTCTTTTTTACAGGGCAAGTTAGCAAGTTATTCTCTTTATTTAAATTAATTCTACTGCATGCCTACTTTGTCCTGAGGATACAGAAAAGTCCATCTAATGCTCCTGCAATATTTTGAAAGTCATCGCAAATTCTGTATTTCACAGAATCACTATTTACTGCTTCTTACGTAGGAGAGACACAGAAACCTAAAGAACAATCACAATGAGCAAGTAAAGAGACAGAATGCATCCTTTCCTACTGAGAACAGAGTGATTCCACATAATTTAAGTAATTATGTATTAAGTCAATTAAGTAATCTAAGGGAAAACATCATCATGGTAGCACAGAGTATGAAAGCATCCTTTCAGTATGTCTACCCAGGGTATGAGACAGAATATGAACCCCAAAATATCTTGGACAAAATCCTGACCCAAATTAAAGGAAGTCCTGTCACTGACTCCAAGGGCATGACTCTCTGAGGCTTATAAATTCTCTTAATCATTCTTTTCACAGCTTGGCTTTTCTGTATACAACATAAGAAGCACATTCACAACTGTATTATTAAAGATAATTAGTATTTTTAAAAGCAGAAGATCTTCTTAACATTAAATAACGATGGTATGTAAGCTGAAAAAGCAAGCCGAGTGGGAAGCATTTCTGAAGCATTCTATTTGATAGTGGGGGAAGGTACCTTTCACAATGCTTTCAGACAACAGCAATTTATTCATGTCATTCTCAACTGAGAAGAGTTTGTTAAAGATATGTTCCACAAATAGTATTGCGCCACTTCACAGTAAATTTTCTGTTTTCACAGACGACAATTATAAACATATTAAAATATTCAGAAGACTATACCCCAATATAGTCTTTAGATATAGAATCAAAGAATAGTTAGAGTTGGAAAGGACCTTAAGATCATCTAGTTCCAAACCCCCTGCCATGGGCAGGGACACCTCACACTAAACCATGTCA
>JAOEHY010017784.1:6885-17753 GCA_025447955.1 Psilopsiagon aurifrons | reverse complement strand
ACAAACACCAAAAAAGCCCAGCAGCTGCCACAGATTTTACTGGCACACTGAAGTCCTGACTCAGTATCTAAAAGGCATATCCTTAATTTCTTGTTCTTTTATCCCTTTGCAGAATGATCTGTCAGCCCTGGCAACCTACAGCTTTCTCTTGAAATCAGAAGTCAGCTCCATGCTTATATTTGGGTTGTTTTGCCTGGGAAGCAAAACAAACACAACAGCTTCAAGAGGGGAAAGACAAGGACAGAGATGTCGCGGGCTTACGCCATGGATTTGTCAGGAAAATGAATGAGAAGTCAGGGTAGACCTGCACCTTCCAGCCGCTAGCCATTAACTGAGCTCATCTGTACAAAGCACCCCGGCTAAATCTTGGCTCACTAACTAACTTAAACTGAGGCAGAGAAGTGTCAGATGTTCCCCATCCCTGGAAACATTCAAGGGTGTGATCAGGCAAGGAGCTGGCATCAAAACTAAAATGATGAGCAGCTGAAGGTGGTAACTTCTTTAGCAAAAAGAGGCTACATGTCAGGGATAACATGAATCACAGGCTTATAGTTACAACTGGTTTCACCATTTCAGGTAGGAGGGGTGTAACACCAGAATATAAACAACAGCACGCTCCTTCCTCCAGTGCTATTGCTGGAGTGGCTGCAGTTTTGAACAACAAATAAAGCTCTAGCACTTGGTCAAAAGGTTTATCCTTCTTCCAGGAAGGTAATCCAGAACAGAGGAAAAAAAGCCCCACCAAAATGCAACTAAAACAAGTACTGAAAATGTTATTTCACTATGCCAGGTGCTGCAGAGACTAATTTTTACAGGCCAGAGGTGAAAAAGCCACAGTACTTCAGCAGTCATCTGTTGTTTGCAGTGTGCTTCAGCAGACCTCTTCTAGTTATTTAGAGAGCTACTTTAATCTTTATTTCCAGCTTAGTTTAGCTAAGTCCTCTGCTTTCACCCAACACTGACACACAAACTCTTTACAAATACTTGTACATATAGTAACCAGGTACAGATGCCAAAAACCGTGAAACCTCCCTCTGTTGAAAACAGGCATCAAATGAGATATAATAACTTGGGAGAGGAAAGCGCCTTTGCTAGATACAGTAAAAATACACAGCACCACATTTCCCCTCTACACAGATTTAAACTACTCTTAAAGCACCCAGCAGCAGAGACTTCAGAAACCTGAACTAGGCAATATAATGTACTTAAACTTTTTTACTATACTCCTGTGCAAAAACTCCAGTCCTTTAGGAGATATTTTGTTTGTCAATTTGGGGTTTTTTTGAAAGATTCTTCATTCTACCACTAACCAAAGTCTAACTCTTCCAGGCTTCAGGATGAGCAGAAACACTTCCTATCACAAATGGCAACTTACTAATTCTATCACAATTTAAAAATAGAAACTCCTGCTTATCTTTAGAAAGTGGCTTCAGTCACAGCTTCCATCCATGGTATCAGGCAAAAGAGAATTACATGAAATGCACAGCTTCTCACAGCATCTCCTGCAGGACACAACTCTCGCCCTCATTTTAAAGCATTGCTTCTACCATGAAGCAGCCTGAAGTTTATCCTAAACTTCCTAATGATGGCCAGAGTGGAATTCTGGCACAAACAGAGTAAGGGAACAATTATTCTTGCACGTGAAGAAAAGCTGCAACAACAAAGGACCACAAAATGGGAAACACAGACTGCCTGTAGAGGGCTACAGAAATGACAGGCAAAAAAATCATAAAAAGTTATTCCAAGATACTGGCTGAGAATGAAAGCTAACAACCCACAATAGTTGGTGGGCATTGGAAAAGAAAACTATGCCAATCTATCTGGACTGAAGGACATTTAGCTGCTACAGCCTTGTTTTGATGATACCCACTATTCTTCACTGCATCTCCCCAGGCAAAAAGTATGCGCATTTCATGCAAAGAAACCTTGCTTGCTCCCCAACTCCGTTATGCTGACACATCTAAAGCTCAGAGATGAGGGTGCTACACTCTTGATTCTGTGTTGCAGCCTTGACTAACAACACTTGGATTTGCCCTGAACTGGGCGTGCATGCCCCTTCCTACCTGCCACACCCATGCACTACATCTGAAGGCATGCTAACTACCTAAAATACTTCAAAAATACCGTACAAAAGTTCTTCAGCTGGAAAAATATGAAATATCTAGCTACAGAAAAGCAAAATTACATCGCAGCCAAACTTAATCAAGATTGGCTGCTTAAAAAATAAGACCAAAATACTTCGCTTCCACCCCATACTCCCCTGCATTTCATTAATAGCTAACTTCTTTTTGGGTATCACCTAACCTCTATCTTTTGTGAAGTTTAGAAGGAAAGGGGGAGAGGGAAGGAGAAAAAGAGAGAGAGAGGAGTGTCTGTTGAAGGAAAGAAGATCATGTTTCAACAAGGCACCTTTAAAATCCTACAAAATACTCCCTCTGAGCAAGCTTAACCTGTTTGCTGATAGATAATAGCATGTAATACTGTAGGCACCATTCAGGCTTTTCCAAGGTCTGGGCCCTCTGCCACTGAGTTATTTAATTATAACACTTACAAAATGATTTAGGCAGAGCTATCTATATTTGAATAAAGCCCTCCTACCTACCTGCAAGGAACCATTAGGTAAAAGGTCTTAGTCTTATGTAAAATTCCCCAGGTATCCAGCTTCAGTAGTACTAGGAAAAGCTGGAGCTGTTAATATCTTTTCAAACTACATTCAGTAAGCCAGGTTACTGCAAATGCAAGTCAACCTGACAGAAAACAATTCAGCAACAATCAGCCATCCCTTACCACTGGGATCACTGATGGGTTGATAATGTCCCGATTACATTAACATTGGTGAAGATCAACAAGACAAAGCAGCAAGTATTTTTGTCAATATACCAGACCGACAATTCTCTGCCAATTATCCAAAAAAAAACAGGGACAGAAGTAGATGCTGCTGTACGCCAGTGCTTCGAATTCAATCCAGGTCACATCTGCATTAACCAGTAGAACTACCTGGAGTGAAGGGTGGGCAGGGGAGGAAAGAAGAAGCCAGGGAAACTCAAGGCTGGACCAATCTTAGTTGTCCTGAGGTGCCACAGTCCTGAAGAAACACCTTTGGTGCCAAACTCCTTGTAGAAACATGTGCACACGATGAAAAACAGTGTAATTCAACCAATTCACACACTTCAGCAATCAGTTCCAGGGGAGACCAGGAGCTGAATTACATCCCTAGTTTAGACCTACTGTCCTGTCCTAGGTTAGCCAATTCCTTCAGGATGAACATAAATCCACTGAAGTGATATAGTAGACAATTTTGCATTAATACTGCCCCATGTCTTAATTGCATTCAGTATATAATGAAAACACAGAAAGCCTAGAGGATCAGCAAGGGAATTCTAATTAAATAAATTCAATTAAAAGTTTGGGGTTTTTGTTGTTTTACTCTATCTTCCTGATAGCAAACAGCAAACAATTCTCTTCCAGAAGCACCTCCTCACAGATACTGTTTGGAATGGTAATGGACTGAGCCATGAGTGCAGCTAAAATTCATGGGTATGTATTACATGCAGACATGCCAATCCCAACAGCTAGAAAACATGAACGGGACGCAAACAAATATCAGGCAAAGGAAATCTGATGTTCACAGAGGAGCCTACACTTGGGAAGTGTTTGGGCTTGCAGTAATGTTTGAGTTTAAAGAAAAAGTTGAAGTAATACACTGAGTAATTAATTTCTTACCTTTTATATACTACCTACATCTATTGCTGCAAGGTTTGACTACCTCAGCCTATACTATTAGCTGATGTTTATACGGTAATAGGACACTGATGCCCCAATATGTTAGACCGGTACTGTATTTAACATTTACCTTCAACCAGCTTCTGACAGCTCTGCACAACTGCCTTGCTCAAATGCACCTCTGGGTATGCCAACAGCCAAGGACTCCGCAGCATTAACTATCTGATATCCTCCAATCCTCACTGCCATGCCCCAACACATTTTTCTCCTTCAAATCCTCACCTATTGTTCCTTTTAACATGGACAAAGTTGTTAATGATAAAACAGAATGGAAGATTTGAAGCTAATTATTGTGTTAATGTACATTTTTCTCCTTGTGATTCTATCTCTCCCCAAGTACCTTAAGTATGGTCCTACTGCTTCTGACATGACCAGAGATCTCCAACACTTAAAAAGGCACAGAAATCTGCAGCCCATTCTGCAGTCAAAAAAAGCCTATCAGCCATGCCATTTTTTCAATTATGAGCATGTTTCCTTTCCCACCTCTTCAAGGAAACATTCTTGTAAGAACGGACATATCCAACTACTTAAAACCTTAGTCAACATCTGCAGTGACTAGCTAAATAAGACAGGTTGCATTCCCACCCAGCAAATACACTTGCCATTTCCTAAGTACTCATACTATCTCTCTAATGAGCACAACGTCTTAATCATCTGTTGTTTGTACTGCAACAAGAAGCTAAGGGCCCTAGTTCAACATATCAACTTGATTGGTGCTGTACAAATACACAGTTGGAGACACTCCTCACCTAGAAGAGTTTGCTGCTTAAATGGACTAGGTAAACAGCAAATGGACAAGAAAACAGGCACAGAAAGGTGCAGTAAGCTGCCCAAAGTTGCCAGCAGAGCCGAGTCCCCTCCATTTGCGCAATGCTGCTCTCATGTGCTATACTCAGCAACTACCCACCATGTCCTTTTCAAAATAAATTAATTACTTTCCTTTTTCCTGGGTTTTTGAGTTGGGTTTTTTTGGGGGGGATATTGGTTGTTCTTATTAGCAGAACAACAGGACAGGGGACTCTTTTGACAGTTTCTCCTTTGCTAGATGTGTAGGTTCATTCCATTCAGTAGCAGCAGAAAGAAATTACACACTAACAGCTATGCAAGAAGTTATGTGCAATGTTTCCATCTACTTCTCTGTGGCTCAAATTAACTGGAACATTTGCTCACTTGGGGATGAAGCACTTCAACTGCTTTTTCATGGAGGCATTCAAACATAAGGCTACCCACCAACCCTGGCTATTAAGAGGGTATTGAGATACTCAAAAGTTTTAGCAAACAGGGGTACATGGAGCTCTTTCCCAGTACAAATACAACAAAAAAAAAAACCAAACAAACAAACAAAAAAAAAACACAAACCCACATAAACCCTGCTGATTCCAGTAAGCTTTTAGCATTTTGCTGAAATAGCACCTACAACATTTTCATTGACAGCCACAGAAAGGCTGAAAATATTCAGACAGGTCTGTTCCTGCCAGGGACGTAACATTCCCCTCTTCCCCCACCATATCTCTAAGTTATTTCTCCTGCCTCCTCCCTCCCATGTCACATCAACCTGTTGGGTTTTTATTTTCTTTTTCTTTTTTTCTTCCAACGGGATGTCTTAGCTTTCTTTCAGACACAGTAACTAGCTCTAATGTACCCTATTCATGTGCCAATCAAGCCATCATCAAGATCTTAGAGAGAACAATACTTGTATGCAAAGGCCTATTTGGAACCGGTATTTGAGTCACTGCAGGCCAGCCATTAAGCAATCACACATACGGTTAATGGCCTATGTTGACACATGGTGGGGAATTAACCCGGAAAAAAATTCCACTGCGTTATTATGAAAGAGATCCTATCCTGGAATAGGACTATAGCACAAGTTAACATGCTCTTCAGTTAATTTTTAAGTCACCATTTGGTGCATATTAGGGGTTGAAGGAAGGGCTTATTGTAAGCTGGAGGAGGAAACAAAATGTCTTTCAGTGCAAGAATATTTCCCTTACATAGTTAAGAGATTATTTATAGCTGAGAGTAAAATTATGCATTATTAATGGTTTTATATTATTTACTCTCCAGAATACAGGAATGGAGGAAACTGAGTACAAATAAATATCAGGCCATGAGTGTGACAGGCACATTAGTCAAGCAGTCTGAGAGCAAGCCACAGTGCTGGGATACTCTTCTTACATTTGTGAATACCTATCGCAAAATAGGAATAATCAACCTATGCAAGACCATGAAGAAATCCATGAACAAAACCAAGCAGGAACGCAGATCATCAACATCCCTGGTCTGTAACCAACCTTCCCTGTGCTGCTACCACCCAAACTAGTAGGGAAGCTGCCAGCATGGCTTCATCACAGGTACCTTCTGGCCTGAAAGTTGTTTAAAATCATGTAGACAAAATAACCTGGTTATCCAAAACTCCAAGAGTAACCACAGATTAAAATATCAAGGAGAGCATCATAAGCATTTGGTGACAAACCCCTCGGACACACAACCACTTGAGGTAACACAAACTACAGGGGACTTCAGGAGAGCAGTTAAAATCTGTGAGGACCAACTTGTTCTAGAGGACCGCTGCAAAGCACCTTTGTCAGGCAGACTCATCATGCCCTGCAACTAGCACATCAGTTGTTTTGGGGGGATGAAATCTGAACAATGTCATTATTTCATGCCAACTGCATGTTTTCTGCTCTTTACCCAGTTTGGCTCCTGTCTCCAGACAGTACAGCTCAGGCCACCACGCACAATGCCAAGGCAAGTTGTAAATCCATCAAGGTGCAAAGCTGGTGCAAGTATTCAAAATGCTATCCTCCTATTACCAATACTTCTGTATTTCATTGTCTCTTCCAGATATGGAAAACTATGAAGAACACTTTTGTGCCTTCATCCCATTTAAGAACCCATAAACTGGCTGAATAACAACTCTCAAAGTTAAAGGGCTTGAAACTGGAATCATCTTTGCCCAAAACGCACACATCTAAAGCATTCATAACTACCATCATTTCTGGCAAGGCTTGAGATGATTTGTAAAAGCCAGTGAAAATAAGCAGAAGGATTTTTTTCTTTTTTTATTATTATGTTTTAATCCATAGTTCTCCACACATAAAGGGTAATAGAGAACACAGCAACAGGTTACATATTTAAGGGTTCAACCTATTAAATCTCCAGGGTGTAGTCACATGATAGGTTTTCTTCACAAAGGAAATTTGCTTACATTCCCATCACTTTCCACCTCCACAGTGGAACTGTTTACAGGCAGCATTCTATAATCAGATCACTCTAACAATCTGGATTTAAGCAAAAACATTACTGGGTTTTGGCCTGTTATTGTTTTTTTTGGATGGGGTCAGCTTTCTTCTCTATAGCATGGCCTTGGAGAGAGCTGTGCCAGCACAACTATGGAGCAGCAGATGACTGCAGCAGTAGGAAAGAGGAAAGGTACTGAAAGAGACAGTGGGAGCTACGCACTAAAAGAAAACATTATATGTAGCTATGCCTGCGATGAGATCAACACCAGGTTCCCTAAAGGAGTTTTACAGAAAGGTATTTGTCATGTTTTAAGTAAATACAGTTTAACACTATGTTTGCAACCAAGTTAAAATAGGGCAGCACTGCCAGTTGCAACAATTGTCTTTACCACTGGGGAGTCATACTGAACCATCAACCACCAAGATAACTATGTCATTTTTAAATTACTCAGACTTTGACTTTTCTTTAATGAGTTACATCAGCCCCAGGTTAGACATGCATGCAAGTCTTAATTTAAATCACATACTGCTAAACTGAACACAGACACTTCACGTGCTATCAAGCCAAGGTTTTATTCACTACTATTGACAAAATTCTCAAGCATTTTGTTCCTTATCAAAAACTTCTGTGAAGAACCATTGCTGAGACACTAGGAACATCACCAAACTATGTCATCTAACCAGTTTAATGAGACCTGTGTGTCCTTCCCTCCAGTCTCGAGTCCTTGCTGCATAACCACAAACACCTACAAAGCATGTTTCCTTCCATTTAACAGCTTCAAGGGCAATGCCATAAAACTTAAACCGCCTCTACATGACTGCAGCGAGCCACACTCACCCTTTGGACTCCAAGGACACCACGTCTTCCTCCACCTAGCAACACAGCATTTACTACAACAAACATTTCACACCAAAAGCTCACAGTTACAACTCTGGACAGAGCTTCAGTTCCTTGCCCCAGCAGATACTCATTTCGTGGGTTTGGACAGGTTGATTCCCCTTCCCAAACCCCAGGTTCAAAGGAGAGTAATCTTTTCTGCATCTCTGCAAGGAAAGGGAAGGATAAAGCTGCTGATGTTTCTGAGCTGCCTGGACAGAGCCCAGCACTTCAATCTGATAGAAAAGCAATGCTATCATTACACACATATTCACTCAAAATCTTCTGTTGCGTCTTCACCCTGTGTTTTTACTCTGTTGCAGAAAGAGAACAGCAACAGCTACACATCCCATTTTATAAAAATGCCAACTTTAGCAACCCTAAGTACTTTGGATTTTATTCATTTTCTTCTGGTTTATTTTGGTCTTGTAGTCTGTCCCACCCAAAGTTTAGAAAGCAACCTGAGCCTCAGAAGTCTGGGTAAGCCCTACATTTTTAGAAGGTTACAAGCAAAAGACCAAAACAAAAACTGTGTATGAACACAGTCACTGATACAATGAAGCCAGAAGCCAAAATGTAAACATCTCAATCAGTCCAAATGTATATGCAACAGGTTCAGCACCTAAGATATTTTTTTTCCACTTACATAAAACATAAAACTTGGATGTAACTAAAAATTATTTCTAGGAGGGGAAAAAAAAAAATCTTTTCCTGCAATACAGCACTATAATTATCTACATACTGTGGGAAAACTAAAAGCACACAGTACAGCTTTCTAGTGTCAAAATAGATTTTGTGGTGGCACCTGGAATGGCCTTTATAGAATGAAAGGTGCTTTTACATATGAATTTTCAAGGCATCTTAAAGTAGCTGACAAAGCACACTTTGATACTATGTAAAACTCAGGTTATGGAAAATATTGATCATCAGCTACCGCACAGTACCTTAACAAAAGAATAATTTCTACTTTATGACATCTGGAGGTTAAAGTCTGCCTGAAACACTCTGAAGTTGATACCTTCACCAGATAGTAAAGGGAGGTTTGCTGCCTATTGACAAGATGTGTAGCTCAAGACAAGAATCCAAAGAGCCTCCCAGCCTTTACAGTTATTCTGGTTTCAGCTACATTCCTCTTTTTATGTGAGATGGATGGCCAAGGCCCTTACACACACAAATACATGGGTTGAGCATCCACATTACATTCCAGTGACCCTTAGACACAAATTGAAATGAAAGCTGCACAAAATGTCTGCCAGCATTCTGACAGTAAGAGCAACAGGTTCAGGTTCTACTACCATAGGATTGAACAAGGGATGTCGAAGCAGCTTTCTAAACCAATTTTATTTCTTTCTGTATAATGAGCGTCAGGAATTATCTCATTCTTACCTGACTTACAGCGACTTATTTCATTTCAAGAAGCACAAAGTATGCTTTCCCTTGTGAAAAAACAGAACTCTCTGCTCAGTGGTCCAAGTGGTACAGCTTTTATTCCCTCCCACCTTCTCAACTTGCATTTGCTTCATGTTAAAGCAACATAATATGCTTTATTACATGTTCATGATGTAAATCATGAACTGCAAATCAAAGTTCATGATTTACAGTGACTCAGCACCTGTGGTGTGCACTCACATAATGGTGGGTTTGCTACCCCAAAGTCTGCAGTAAAAAACATTTAGCTACATCACAGAACTGCACACATTTGCATCACTCATATTCTTGAGAACTTGGTGAAGGTACAGCCTTGCCACTGACACCATCCAACAGATAACAAGAGCCCACAGAGCCACATCCTCCAAAAAGATGGATCCTCCATCAGGAGCCCCAAGCAAGGCTGTCTGCACCATGCCAAGCTCATGGGGGACACAACTAACTTCAGTCACTGTGGGTTGGCAATATAGGGACACCTGGCTGGAGCAGTCACATCTGTAGATAGCAAGCCATACAGTAAAAAAAAAAAAATCTGTAAAGGAAAATATTCAATCTGGATGAAGAGAAAACAACTGAAAGCATAAAAGCCATTCTTAGGGCATCAAGAGATGAAGGATTAATGTCCTCAAAGAGCTTCCACCCTCAGAAAGTTGAAGGACAAAAGGCAAGACTCTCCATTCACCTGCAGCAGAAAGCCACATAAGATGACAAACACAACCTTTTTTTATAAATATACTATATAAAGAACCATGCCTAGATAGATTTTAGATGGCTACACAAAGGGGCCACCACAAGCAATCTACCACAACCATCAAGAGGCCTCCTGTGCAGCTAACATGCTGAGAAGCCTTTCAGCATAACAAACCAAGCCAGATCTACTCTGACTGCAACATGGGTCCTTCCTCAATGCTTACCCCCAACTGGAAGAGCCTTCTCCAGAATCAAAACAGTCGGTGAACCTGCTATTCATCAACTAAGTCTTTTCACACACTTAAACTAAAGTAGAGACTCAAAGAAAAAAAAAGAAAAAAAAAAAAAAAAAACAAACAAAAAATAGGGAGAAAGGAAAAAAATTGGAATTTCAAAAGCAAGAGGTGTGGGAGGAGATTTTACAACATATTGGTCCAACCAACAGAGAGGTGGGAGAAGAGATGGCAAGTTTCAGGCACAGGAGCACTTTCTGAGGTCCCTAATGGCACGCAGACATGTATTTTAGGAAGTCCTACAACAGCAATCTGCACAGGTTTTCCCTCCTTCACTACAGCACACAAAGCAACCAGTACAGCCTGAGCTGGCAGCCCTAAGAGGGTTAATGCCCACTGCACACCAATTAGAAAACCCCTTATAGTTAAAATTAACTGCAATTGCAAAGAAAAAAAAAATCAAAAGAAATAAGAGGAGAAAAAAGAAACCCAAAAAACCCTCACTCTCTCAGACGCCCTGAGAAAAAGCCAAGTATGCCGCTATCATGGGGACACATTCCCATTCCACAACAGAATATTCACAATAGTTTTCAATAAACATCTACACAAGTCGGG